>VWZD01005396.1:482-36957 GCA_013396695.1 Sakesphorus luctuosus
GAAACAAATGAATGCAAAAGAACAAGTGGAAATGGAACAACTCACTTTTTCTGTATGTTTACATTTTATTATTTTTTCACAACAAACTCGTGTCTCATCACTTGCTATTTTCAATCATCTGGTGGAGAAAGGGCACTTCCTATTCACACTGTCTGGTACACACAGGGACCGGAGCGTAACTGGTACTCTGCTTTCCTGGTGTTACAAAAACTTCCTTAACAATGCTTATAGTTTTCATTCAGAGTACAATGGTTTTCCATTTTTGGCTGCTTCAAACTGATATTCTAAGATTAACATGCTCAATCATTTTTTTTTCATATGTTTCAAAAGTTGGCAGTTTTAGCTTTAGAATGAGAAGATTAAGTACTGCTCTCTTAAGTGAGCTCTGTGGCTACCCATCTTGATTTTTATACCCTGCACCTTCTGTGTTTCTCCAAGTTATTGGTCCATTATACAGTTATTGAGCAGTCTCAGTTATGTTTACAGATCTCTGCCGTTGAAAGCCTCTCTCCAAATGCTGTTCATTACTAACATATATACAGAAAGCTTTTGCTGCATGCATGATGCCAGGAAATCAGGCAAGAGATTTTCAAGTACCATGATAAAGATGAGGCTGTTTCCAAGTGACTAATCTATCATGTCTAGATCAGTGCTATTCAATTTCTAAATTATCATCTATGCCGTAATAATAGTTAGCCCTGAGGCTGATCTGCAATCATAATTAAACTGTTGTGAAGTCAGTTCACAATAATGAATTAATTACCTGCGGTAGTGTCCCCAAATTTCAGAGAAAGAGATCCACCTCACAATTGGTATGTTCTCAGCAGATGAGCTGAAAGCTAAGTAATTTTAAATGCTGCATGTACTCAGTCAGGTCCAGTTGCTGCTGCTCTAAACCCAATCATTGCAAAATGTTCTTATTCTATCTCTGAACTGAGTTTATGAAGAATCAGTGAACAGGTGTTCATAAGTCTTTTAAAAGTTGTCAACAATGTCAATTCGTACAGAAGATTCATACTGGAACTTAACAAGATTTTAGACCTTCTCCATATCCTTACAAAGCAAGCGTGTAGGCACATTATGGTTGGAGATTTTGAAAATTATTTCTGTTTTGTTCACAGAGTTTTACTGTATTGAGTAAATCTGAATAATAGCAAAAAAATAGTCATTATAATATGTACTACTGTGAAAATATCAGTTTTCAGATGAACATCTGGAGAGAGAGAAATGGTTGACAGACACAAAACTATCTTCTCACACACATAACTCAGCAAGAAAAACTTTTTGAGTTCTAGTTAATTAAAAATGTAGGTCATAAGAATATTTCCCAAATAATGCCACCAGCATGATGTGCTATGTACCAATGCTTCTCTTGTTATGTTTATAGCTTCTTTCACTTAGTCTCAAAAGTTGCTGCAAAACAAAACTGTATAGTTTCATAAGGAAAATAGAACACTGTAAATATTGCAAGTCTTTTTGTCCTGGTTTAAGTTTGATCTTCTCCCTGGACAGACAGCAAAATCAAGCCCCATGAACCCGTGAGACAGAGCCTTGCCTTACAGAGCCATCCCACTCAGTGCTTTATCCATCCATCACCAAATAAGAAGCAATGCTGTGCCCTCAGATAAAGCTTGAGGTCTCCCCCGTGTTTCCAGTTGTAGTTCAAGATGGGTCAGGCTCTCTCTTTCACCCAGACTGTTTGGGTCAAAAGTGCCACACTGATCCACACTAAGAATTGCATGTCAAGTCTTCATTTTACACTTTTCAGTTTTTGACAATATTTTTGTGAGGAACTATATCCTTTTATTTACTTCAAACCTTCTACTATTTAATGATCTCTTTGTTCTTATACCACAGAATCAGGATAGGGAATTTGGGTTTCTTTCATCTATGCTTATTTGATCATTCCTTATTTAATATACATTTCTGATTTCATTTTTTTTTTCAGAAAAAAAAAATCCAATGTTTTCACACTCTTATTAGTTCCTTCATGCCCTTGAGCATTCCTATTTTGCCTGAATTCCCTGTTTTTCTCCCTTTATTTATTTGTTACTGTGGTTAGCAAATTCATTTTACATTTTACAAATTATTTAAAAGTATTTGACTGCCTCTATATTCCCAAAAGTAAAATTTCTTCTTCTTTTTTTTTTTAAATACACTGAACACAGTGGTTTTCTGAAACTGCATAACTGATTTATTAATCATTTATATTTGGATATTTGTCATTAGAATCCTTATAAAATTGGCATCAAACATCTGAAAAGTAGATCTCCTGTGTGAATAGATAAATATGAATAGATCAAATACATCCTATGAATAATATTATAGCCAAATGATAAATTTAAATAGGGTGAACTACTCATCAAAGGAGACATTTTGAAAATAAGACTCTGTGCCTTAAGTAATTCAAGAACTTATCAAAATTATGATATTTAAATTCTTAGGTTATAAAGAAGAATAAATCTCTTCAGCAACATATTACAATGCAACCAATAGCTGAATAAATTCAACGTGAACGGTTTCAATGCAGAATGAAAGGAACACATTGAAGATAAGGGACAAGCTTTTAAAATAGTTGCTCATATTATGCTTCTTAATCTTTATTGGATATCAAGAGTGAAGGGAGGAAACTCAAAAAATTACATGGGCATCTAAGCCATTTCCAGGAATTTTACACAATGCCTGGAAGGCAACTCGTCTTTCAAGCTCAAAGTGCTACCTATGTCCTTCCACCATCTTTAAAAACTTTACCCTTAAAGGAATGGTCTGTTATGCAAATGTGCAGCTCCTTTTATTGAAACTGAAACAATGAGTTTAGGATTGTAATTTAAAAAAAAAAGTTTAAAACATGAAATATTAAACAGTAATAATTCAACCAGATTTAGTCACAAAATAACCTTTCCTACCTCTTCTTTCCTTTTCTTTTTATTTATTGTCCTCCAGTATTTCTCCATAAAATTGTTTCCTCAAAAAAAAAGAAAAAAAGAAAAGAAAAAGAAAAAGAGATGGGGAGGTAGATATTAAAAGGTATTAACGTTCCTGTCACAGTAGTTTCTTGTCCACTGGGATATTGCTCATTTATGGTGATAAGACCTCAACTATAGATGGAACTTTGCGAGCTAAAACTATTTTCCTTCTCAATAACAAAAGAACTTTGAAATAATACATTAAAAATGTCATTAAGTGCACTGTAGATGACTAATGAGTGACTTGAAAAGAATGAGTGCAATGTTTAGTCTTATAATATTATTTATTGACTGGACTTTTACCATATCTATTTTTTGATTGACCTTTTCTGAAATATAAGAATTACTCTGTGTCTCTCACCGTATTTATTAGGTTTTGGTGCTAGTGATTAATGGCTGAAGGAAGTAGATATACCACTAAAGATTTGTTCTCTTTTTTTATTATATTTTAAAGGGGAAATAAGTCACTGCTACGAACACTACATCTATGCTAATGACAGTGTGCAGACTTGCAGTTACTTGTAGGAATATATTTTCCTTGTTTTTTCACAGATCTGATATCTATGAATTTGTTTTTAAACAGGAAACCCAACTGTGAAGAATGTCTTGTGCTTAAAATCTCCATTTTATCATTATATTGTTTAATTGTTTAAGCTAATTTAATTTAGACAATGATCTCATTATTTAGCAAAACAATTCATAAAATGCTTCATAGGAAAGAAATAAAATTAAGATAGTTAGAAACTGCATGAAGAATTGAGAGGTAAAACAAAAACCCACACAACTTTGATTCCTCCTCTTGATAGAAGTAAGGAAAGGCAGTTTCAATTTTTACTGTAATACCCAGGGAATAAAACATATTCGATTTCTCAGCAGCAGGCAAAAATTGATATTTAAGTGAGAAATAAGTGAAATTGAGTAGAAATTGGTATAATTATGTCTTTCTGATGAGTCAAAACTAATGAAACAGTCTAATGCTCATGTATCAAAACTGATGACAAAAGTGAGAAGAATGCAGCAGGCAAGACCAAGGAGACAGCAGAGGAGAATATGCATCTATACACACATTAGCCCAGTGGCATTCTGGCTTGTAACAGAAACAGTGTGGCAACAGGACCAGTACAGTCATTGTCCTCCTATACTCAGCACTGGTGAGACCACACCTCAAATCCTGTGCTCAGTTTTAGGCCTCTCACTACGAGAAAGTCATGGAGGTGCTAGTATGTCTACAGCAGGGCAATGGAGCTGGTGAGGGGTCTGGATCTGAAATCTTATGAGGAGAAGCTGCAGGAGCTGGGAATACTTAGCCTAAGAAAAGGAGGCTCAAGAGAGAGATAATTCTCTACAACTACCTGAAAGGAGGTTGTAGCAAGTTGGGAGCTGGCCTCTTCTCCCAGGTAGCTACTGGCAGGACAAGAGGAAATCTCACATTAAGACTGGGGAGATTTAGACTGGATCTTAGGAAAAAATTCTTCACTGATAGGGTGGTCAGGCATTTGAATAGGCTGCCCAGGCCAGTGGTGGATTCACCATCCCTGGAAGCATTCAAAAGGCATGTAGATATGGCACTTGAAGACATGGTTTAGTTCCAAGCTAATGGTTGGAGTCAACGATTTAAGAGATCTTTTCCAGCCTAATGATTCTATGACTCTATGTGGTTTAGAGAAAGAAAAGGGGAAAAAAGAAAGAAAAAGACATCTTAGTGTTTTTTGCAGAAGAAAATGTCTCTAAGATTTTATTGGACAAATCTGCTTACTGTGTATGAAATTCTAGGAGGAACCTAGTGAAAATGAATAAACTAAGACAAATTTTTCCATATCTAATGTGGAGAGGAATAAAATCTCAGGTAAGATCATTCACATTTTACAAATACTGAGTCAGTAAAAAGTCAGCAATAAAAAAATATTTCTCAGAATATTTCTCATAAATACCACATTACTTTGCAGTCTCTGAACTGTCTTTCAGAAACTACATTGCTCCCTGTTTCCCTCAGTTTCCATGACGTCTCATTTGTCCTCCTTTCTTAAGGGACATCTGCAAGACTACGTAGCTATCGTAACTGCTGCTAGACCATGAGAAACATTCAAAATGTAATTCTCAGAAGACGCAACTCTCTCACCCCCTGGTAGGAGGGCTGGTTGTGTTTACCTGCTCAGAACACAGTTGAATTGTGCAGCACCCTGCACGTCACCATGGAACTTCTATGTGTGAGATTAGAAATCAATTCTTCCATAGCAAGAATCTGAGCCCTGGTCTCCCAAATTCTAACTGGTCTTCTAAGGTAAAGGATTTTCAGAGATAGAGCTGTCCTTATTGCATACAAGAACATTATTCTGGGAGAGAGGAGAAAAAAGACTAATACTTTAAGTTGCTTTCAAGGACATGTATTCTCTCGGGGATATGTAACAGAGGGATTCATGGAGATTCTAGTCCCAGGAAATTTGAGGTAGTTATGCAGAAGTGATACAATTTTCAGTGGAGGAACTGGAAAAAAAAAAAACAAACAAAACAACCATCTCTCAAATCAATCAATGATACCTGGATTTTGCATATTCACAGGGAAGTGAAATTCAAGTTCTGGCTCCAAGTGTCTTCCTTGTGACAAGTAAATACTTTTCATTGTGAGTGGTGCAGTTGGGAGTTGCTCTTAGTTTTCATGGACAGAGGGAGATAATTAAAATATCTTGATGCAACAAAATTCAAACATTAAATAGATGAATCTTTGTGGCAGACAGGAATGCACCTACCTCTTCTTAGAACAGAAGTTTAGGAACCTGAGTAATATTTTATTTCTTTTTTATACTCAGAGCATCTGTGAATCTTTTCACAGCCTCTTAGCTCTTATCATGACGTCTCCCTTCTGTGTGAAAGGTTTGGTTTGCCGGATGCCCCCTTAAATTAGGATATGCAGTGAAACATAGATTAACACAGCCTGAGGTACTATACACTAGAAGAACCACTAATCTGTTCATCTGTGCTCCTAGTGCTTCAGTAAATGTGATGTTGTTAACCATAACTAGGTTGGAAAGTTAACAGTGTTCTACACCTGATTTTGGCCATAAGGCACTCCTGAAGACAGATATCATGGCTCAACTGATACATAGTAATTAAACTGTAAGAATTTCATTGTGGGAAAACCCCTTAAATGCTTTCTAAATCTCTCAGAAAGATCTTAGCAGAATGATATGTGTCAATACCTCTGTACTACTTTCCTACCTACACAATACTTCTACAATTTTAACCAGATTTGTTCTTTAGTTCAGTACTGCACTTATGATTCCTATTCTCTTCCATAGCTACAAGACATGATCTGGATTCTCTTCCTATTGTGAAACATGTCAGAGTATGTGCCTGTCTGATTAACAATATCAGACTGGTGTGTTATCTTTCTGCAATTGGACATACTACATTGTGAGAATGTAAGAGAATTGAGTTAGAGATGTCCTGTATAACCCTGTGAAGATTGATGTACACTGCTGAATCTCTGACTACAGGAGTTCCCACTGGATGACAGGATAGAAACAGTAGGATATTTTATTATCTGTGGCCATGACATTATGTCCTACTTTCACACACTGCAATACAAGGCAGCTATTCTACTCAGAGAAGTTACTTCCAGAGATGATGTAGATGAAATAGCAGAAAGGCAAAACTTATTTGATCAAAATGAAGCATCACAAGACTCTTCTTAATGTCGCAGTCTTGGTCTTTTGGGATTGGACCAGACCGGCGACGGGGGTTCTTTTGCTGCCTGCTGAGTTGCGGTGGATCGAGGCTGCAAGGGCTTAAGGTTGAGTTCACCCACCCCGTGACCCGCAATGAAGACACAGAGACAAAGTGAACACCTTGAAAGCCTAAGCCGATCCCCTTTATTAACAAAGTGGAGGGCCTTTTATGCCCTCGTGAGAAAGAACCTTCTAGAAACTGGGTGGAGATAAGGCGGAGCATGCAAATCTGCTACAAACCATTGGAACAAGAACTTATGTGGGTGGCAACCTTGGGAGGAACAAACAGGAGCTAACAGGCTCAGACAGCTCCCCAGGGAGAACTGACCAATGGTAGCTGTACTTACACTGACAGGCTGCACCTGCCAGTGCTACCAGTGCCATAGGAACAGGGGTGACAGAACTCTCCATCTCAACATTTACAGAGAACTGGGGTAACTGCAGGCAAAGTCCTGGGTATTAGGTCACAGTCCGGCTGGGGATGGTCCTCCTGGACCTTCCATACGTGGAAGTTGGTCACTTTGTCCCTCTCAGTTTTCCACTCGTCCATAATCGTGCAGGTGCCATCTCCAACATCTTAAGAAAGGCTGTTGTTTGGCAATTATATTAACTTCATGGACACTAGTACCTTGCAGATATGTGCTGCTCTGCATAATTCTGAATGTTAGGTGCTTTCAGTTGTTCTCACCTCCACCAGATAGTTTCCAGGCCTTCTATAAAATTCTCAATAAGATCATGCAATGCATTTCTGCTGTGATTTCTGACGTTTTTTGTGATCAGACATAGAGCTGGATTAAAAAGCAGTAAATGCAATGCTGGCTTGTATTGTTTCTCTTACATGCTGGACTGCATCCTTCACACCCTTTTACCTCCCCTATTCTGTTTCTTTTCTTTCTATGGTGAAAGACTTTCAAATGGCATTACTTTGTTCTTGGTCTTTACTGTCATAGGATGTTTTAACATGTGGGTTTAGGCTCTCATTTCTATAACTAGAGCCAACAGAGGAGGTTTCATCCTGAAGTTACTTTAATGGTAAAGCAATGTCTTCTTAGCAATTAAGAGTATCTCAGAAAGGCATCAGAAATTAAAAAAAATAATGACCTGTTGAACAGTTTGCATTGGATTTTAGATCTACTCCTGCTAGCTTTCACCTATTGGGGGAGGGGTATATTGATTTAGTTAAGCAGAATTTTAATATTGTAGAATAAAAGCATTTTCTGTGATCAGAACGATTTATGAAGCAAATGCATGAGACAGAGCAAAAGAATAGAGAGGATTTTGTTTCCACAAAATCCCCCAAAAGACAATTTTATGTCGTTGCACACTCAAAAAAAAAAAAAAGGAAAAAAAAAGCAGCCTCGGATGCAGTGCAGATAGCTCCAGAATCTCTATCACAGTACCAATAGTGAGCTGTCAGAAAGCTTCTCCTTTTTTTTTTCTCTCTGTGACACGTTTTAGCTTCCTACAAAATGGGATTAAAGGGGAAGCAGCTCCTGCTAGCCTTGGAAAAGCTATTTAGCTTGCATACTGTGGAAACATCTTCCCTGGCTAGTTACTGCCGTTTTATAACACTGCAGCATATTGGATCAAAGAGTAGAACTGCCACCTCCTGTTTACTGTGAGCTGGAGCAGCCACAGAAGTGTCAGGGCTACTTTCTGCCTCTGTGTGATTGAGAATAAGACTGACAACGGTAGGTTGCTACCAACAGGTTAATTCTTTCTTTTTTTTTCCATTTAATTTTTGGCTTTCACCTGAATTGTCAGTGCAAGTAAAGCTAAAATTTTCAACCCAGAAAGGAAAGTGTCTTTTTGCATCCTTTTGAATTCTCTTGAATATACTTGTAATAACAGTCACAAATGTGCGTGCAGTATGGTTATTTCAGAGGTATTTTCAAAGGCAAAACATGGAGAGACGAGAAAAAAAACCCTACAAACAATCCTTGAAGTGCATTCTGCATTTTTAATGTATGCTATGCTGAGACAAGAACTGCTGTTAGACTGCATGAACACTATGTCTCAAGGCTTAACACTTGGAGAGGATACTTTTACAGCTCCGACAGTACCAAATTTGTGTGAGTCGTCAGTGATTTTCATTTTGCAGTGACAATATGGCATTTAAAAATATCAATTTACTGATAAGAATATTTCCTTTTAAAAGTGAAGTTGCACTCAAGCATCCAGAGGGTGTAATTTTGGAGCTCTGGTAAGATAATCAGCATTTAGCAGCCAAATTTCTAGTTTATGTTTCTGATTTATCTTTCCTGCTTTGAGAAAGTGACTTCATTGATTATATTCGCCAAATAGACATACAGAGCAGAGAGACAACAGACTGCAATTTTCTCACTGGTCTCAAATACAAATATTAAGATTCCTGTAACTGACTCTGCCTGTTTATGCATGCACCTTTAAAAGTGGCTTTTCGAGACATAGAAGAAATACAAAAAAGAACCATGGGTACCCACCATGTTCTTATAGGTGGGAGACCTGTGCTTTGTTTTTGTGGCACTTCCATATACACCTTAAACAAACACCATAGTTCCTTTTCCTGCATGTGCCTTGTAAAAGACCGAGGAATTACATCACTGCTCACATTTAGTGTTTCTGGTTGGTTATAAAAGGAGTGCACACTCTCACCTGTGAAAAATAAGAGGATACAGATGAAGCTGATCAGGTCCTTTCTTTCTTGCAGGAGGCTTGGAGATATGCTGAGATTGGAGAACAAGATGCAAACTGCATCACAGGGCCAAGGATCTTGTAAGGATATTAGGCATCTATAATATACCATCCATTTGTGATTTAAATCACTCTGAAAGGCCCAAACCTTTTGCTTACTGATATTCTGGTCTTTGTATTGAAAGGCTGACTTGTACGTGCAAGCATCAGTTTGTAGGCTCAGTGATGCCTAAAAACTTTTGCCTAGAGACTCCTAAGGTTATTTTCAGTTTCTACAGGTGCCCTTCTCACCTCATAGTCTTCTACATCCAAATAGAACTGCTTATATTTTTAGTTCTGGAAGTTTCTGGTTGCGCATCCATTTCCACCAGAAGACCTGCATATTGGCTGTATGATATTTAAAGGGATTAAACTTTGAAAAGAGTGTTTCATTGGGTATCACAAAACTGTGTGTAAAAGACTGGAGTGTGAATTGTTTGGTACCTTGTATGGTCTGGTACATTGAAAAAAAGGGTTTTTATGCACTGATAAGTACAGCTTTTGTAGAAATTTTGCAAAGTGCACAGAAAGAAGTTTTTCCTTCTTTAAAGGAGCCACAAAAACAGCATAACTTGTGTAATTTTTGGCACTTAGATATTAGCAACTAATTCATATGAAGGATAAAAGTAATTTGAAAACATAAAATTATGCTGGATCAAAAGTTGTATTTGAATCTCCCTTCTTTGTTTTCTGTGCTCTTATGTAAGAAAGTATACTTTACATTTCTGTAAAATATTTGAGATTGAAAAGTATAAATATTTTTTCTTGAACATTTTTCTCTTTCTGTATTGAGAGATCAATAAGTTACTGAAATCATTTTGGTATTTTTTTCTAAACTCCTCTTCAAAAATGAAGAGACTAAAGAGTTTGCATTTTAGGTCTGTTAATGCAAGCAAGAAATTATGTCAGTAGAAACGAATTCAAGAAAAAAATTCTGGTACTTGGTAGCTCAGAACATAAATAGGACTTCAAAAAGTAGCTCACACTGAAGTCCTAGAGTTTCCAGCCTGGTTCAGTTAGACCATCATAACAAAACTGAGTGATACAATAACTGCTACCCAGTTATAACTGTATCTTTTTAATTAATTACCTTCTCTCAGAGACATCCAGGTTCACACTTTTATACATTAAGATTCAGGCTATGTTTTTAATATTCTTTTTCAAACCTTGCTGTTCTTGTGTGCATTTCATCAAAAGAGAAGCCAAGAGGAACCATTTACTTTCTCTATATTTACCAAAATTTATTAAGTTAGTGGTACAAAGAGCGGTTACTTCAAACCCTGAACGTTAGGTCCACTTCAAACAATATTCTAATACCTTTTTTGCTGCTACTTCTTGCCTTGTATGTTAATTTTAAATATGTTCATCTAGTTCTTCTCTATGTTTAACTGTCTAAAATATAGAAAACAAAACATTCTGATGGTTACAGGAGCCATGAGAATAGCTTTCTCTTCCTCAAGTCCCCATTTGGAAAAATTATTTCTCTTGTTAGTGACTCAACTTTCATTAAACTTTGATAACATTTCACCATGGAACTGTAAAGAACTACTTTCCAAGGAGAGCAACTGTGAGTGTGGTCTTGCTGTGTATTGGATAGGTGATTACACTCAGCCATTTCTTTTCTCTTTTCTTCTAGCTGTAACTGCAAATCCTGTTTTAACATTACCCCAGAGAAGATAAAAAAACACACTGAATTGTTTGTTATATGAAAAGCATTATTTAAAAAAATAATTGGAATACTTTTACTTTGGAAATGTCAAAGATTCAGCATAGTTTATCACTGAGAAAGAAGGGAAATGGCTGTAGGTACATGTAAACCTAGTTCATGTAATTTCTTTATACTCTTGGAAAGCAACTACCTAATCTCAGACCACCTGGTCAGGCACTCTCTTGGGGTTTTTTTTCCACCAAAATGCTCAGTTTCACATTTGGTACAGTTGAAAAAGAAGGAAAAATTTTCTAGCTAGGTTGATTTTCCCCTTCATAAATATGTGTAGAGAAGTTAGGCATTTCTTAACTGTTTCACCTGTAATTTGGATTTCATTTTTCAACTCAGAGAACAGTGTTGCTGGGATGATGACTTTAAAATCCCTTTCCTTTGTTGATATTTATAAGCCACAGGGGGTGGAGGTTAAGCTCTGGCCCTGTTTTCAAAGGCTTTTGTCAGCCAAGGTCAGGAGCTGAGCTCCTGAGGGACCTTGGATTCACAGTTATATTACCAATGAGTAATGCCTTGAAACAGCATCTAGTTCTGCTGCACTTCAGAGGTTTATGTGGTGCTGTTTTTAGTATCTTGATTAAAACTTAGCAGTAAACATAAAGTAACTCTCTTGTCACTATATATTTTCACAGTTTTACTATTTCTTCACCACTCCTCTTTATGGTCAGAGTAATAAATGCACCTCTATAGGTTTTTCCTTGACATTTTATGCCTCTGACTCCATAAATAAAATGTACTGCAGTAATGCTAAAACAATGTCTCAAGCAGTTAAATAAGCTGAATGACCTTATTAAATAGAGGTTTGGTGATATTTAAGAGTAAGAGATATATTTTAGATAAAATATGCAATTGACCAGTTTTGTCATTTGGATTGGGTTTGGGTGGGGTTTTGTTTTGGGTTTGTTTTCATTGTTTGTTAGGTTGGTTTTTGTTGTTTTTTTTGTTTTTTTAAATTCAGTGACAGACAACCCAGAATTGCTCACCTTCACCTGCAAATAAATGTGGAATGAAGCAGCCTGGGCAAATTTACCCTTAAAGAACATAATTATGATTATAATTACACATAGATTTATTTAAGATTACCCCTATTCATTCTTGGTATTTTCTTAAAGATTTGTGGAACCATTAGTTTTTCACCTTCCTTTATTTTTTTTTCTGGTAGTATAATATGATGATCAGGTTCAGTGTCTAATGAAGCAGCCATTCTGAACACGTAGAGACAAAGAAAAGGTTTCCCTGGCAACGAGGACCATGTCAAACCTCTCAGAACTGTTATTTCCCCTGTATTTGGATTCCTTTCTTATTTAGGATGCCTGTTAGTGTGAGTTCACAGGCAATGCCTGGCAAGTTTTTCAGAGATTACAGCGCCTTAATATACATAGCAAAATACAGCTAAGGCCGTGATTTATGAGTAAACTGAAAAGTGGTGAGCTGACATATTTTTTCAGTTTTGTATTTTTCCTTATGGAAGCTTAAAACAATGGTTACTACAAGATCATTACATATGTCTAAGTCTATTAAATATATTGCCTTTATCTGTTCAGAATTTAACAGGGCTCAGAAAAATTTGTGTGAGTTCACTGAATGCTGAGCCATAATTCTGCTATCACTAGAATAAGCACTGATTGAGGTTTTAATTTTGAAATACTCATGAATTTAAGCGCATATAGATTCAGACTAAATATTCAGAACCATATACAATATAACAAGTTTAAATCTCAGTTTAAATAGAGCTATTACATCAATAAAGTACTGACATATTAGACAATTTTTATTAATTCAAAGTAAAATGTAATTACAATGAAATTTAGTGTTATAATTCATTCAAACCTTTACTTACAAGCAACATCTGAAATCTATGAACTTTTTATGATAAAGATTTGTAAAATTAGATTAAGAGATGAGGTCTTCTACATTCTTAAAATTTCTTGAGGGAAGTGAGAAGATCAGTGCATCACCCAGCCCTAAGCTTGGTCAGCATCCTGGAACTTTTCATGCAGATACCCAACTCATCTCAAGAGATTTGATCTGGAAAGTGTTCTCAAAGTGCACCTGTTCACACATATTAAACATATAATTTCAATTTCCACTTCGTGTAGAACAGAAGCATTAATCTCATGTCCAGGATGTCCACTGGAGATATGCAACAGAATAGTCCCAGTTGAAAGGGACCTACAAAGATCAGCTAGACCAAATACTAAAATCAGATATTTAATTCTGCCATCTTCTTCAAGAGAATTCCAACCAACTACCTTTCCCTCTTTTCCCTTCCTCTCTTCACTCTTTCTTTCTTCCTCCCTTCTGTCCTCTTGCCCTAAATAAGTGTAGCCTTGCGACTGCATCATTGTGTGAATGAAAGGATAGCAAATTTATGATTTTTTTGAGGTACTAAAAGACTGATTCTGGTCAAGTACTGCAACCAGCATACTTTTACTGCAGTCATCATTTCATCTGTCAGTAGCTGAACTTTTAAATCATTAATCCAGCTCATTGGAAAAAAAAATCCTGAGTACTTTAAAGCTCTTCAAGGGAAAATTCAAGCATTAGGATCCCAAGAGGACAAAACCTCCCTACAGCCTTGAGTAAAGAATCTAAAAGGCAGAATTTAATATCTCTCTCTTCATTATTCACTATTGATGATCTGTAGGAAGCTACATAAAGAGTGGCTATGCATACTGAGTGGAGTCCTGCATATTTAGAGAGGACCCTAGGCAAGTGCTTCCACTGGGATCTTAAACAGATGGCAATTAACTCCTCCTGTCTGAGAGATATGAAGTTTTTCTGACTGTGCTGGAACAATTAGGAGCCTTAAAAACAGTCTCTGCAGAGTTCGTTGGGTTTGGTTCTCATACACTAACTAAATCACTTGTCACAAATTTAGCTGGGATTGATAGAGCTGGGAAAATATTACTTGGCTCTTCTTTACATCCTGTCTCAAATTCAATTCAATTGCAAAGTCAAGGTAGCTGCAAAATAGTAGGGAACTAAAGAAGAGAATTAAAAATGAGAAATAGGAGTAAAATAAATTAAAAAGTGAAATCTTGCTTTCAACTAGTAAAGATGATATTCTCTTTTTTTTTTTTTTCCTGTGAAGATTGCAAAGGAAACTCATTTCAGCTTTGTAAGACCACAATGATAGCTTCAGACACAAAATGAATCAGGCCTCTTGTTGGATTATGTGGATGGTATTTCCACTCCTCCCTAGTGGGATAATTCACAGCCTGCAGCTCTGGCATGAAAACTCAAATATTTTTTCTCTTTGTGTTTGGCTTTAAAAGTAAGGACCTGCATTCATTTGCTGCTTGTAAGAAAAAGGGGAAAAGAAATTGAAGGCCCATTAAAGATTAGTAGTTTGAAACAGAGCAGTCATAAAACAAAACAGCATAAACAAAGAGGGACTTAATTTGCATCTTTTCAAGCAGTAATAGCCTAGTATTTGAAAATGAATGAGAAGATATGTATTTGCTCAGGTGTATAAATAATAAGATAACAGTTATAAACAATCCCTTTTGTACTATTACAAATCATAACTCTTACCTGCTTTTAAGGAATTAAATTTTCTTTTTATACAGCAAAATTGTTTAGTATTATTAATACCTATTAAAACAGATTTCCTGGATTCTGGGTGTGCAATTCAAACAAATCAGGTAATACATAAACCATAAACTTGCCTTCTTTTTCATCAAAATGACTCTGCTGATACTCAGCTGAACTTCACTTGCAAGTACACTTTCATTAGTCTAGGAATCTCTCCTACCAGGAAATAACAAGAATCATAAAACACAAACAAACAAACAAGCAAAACCGAACAAAAAACACAAAAGAACCAAACAAGTAAAACTTGAATCCAGTGTTTCTTTGCTGGCTAGTAAAACATAAAGTTGATCTTCCATGGCATGTTTCTTAAAAGCTGTTCTAAAGTTTTTCATACCCTGTAAATTATTTTCTTTCCCTAATGGCTTGTTGTATTGTTTGCCAGTACAATGACTAGGAAAGCACTATCAACACTTCAGCTAATTAAGGTTTTTCAGAAAGCACTGGTTATGTTGTTCTCATTCACAGACTTAAAAAAAATGCTATTGAGATATATGAAAAAGAAGATTGCTTTTAAATCTCAAGAAATGAGTGTAAGTGTTCATATTCTGGTACATTAACAGTTTGTTCCAGTACATTGATATTTTATGTGGAAATCCTACTCTGCAATTAATATGCCTGATGCAAATTGAAAAACCAATAATCCATCCTTCTCTGTAGTAATGTAAGAGCATATTGTTATTGAGAAGCTACAGGATACGAGAACCATTTTTTAAAGTTGAATGCTCGTTACCTTAAATCTGCATATAAAATGGTTTGCTTTCAGAGTATGTAATACATAACTGAATGTATCATGGTACACATGAAAATGTAACAAATAAAAATAATAACAGTAAGAATAATTAGTCCAGTGTGTTTCACCTCCACAAAGATATTTACATCTTCCAGCTTTAGTAGTTAAAATAGTTTAAAATTAAACACAAAGATTGTTCTAGATAATATATCTTCATGGTCCTTGTATTAAACTTGAAAATAGTGTGGTCATTATTATCTGGTTAGGAATTTCTCAAATGTATTGAAAAGCAAAAGATATATTTTTGTACATATAATGTCAGTTAATAATTGTGTAAATGCAAATAAAATATGTCACTGCTACTTACTCTCTCCTGGAGACATTTTTATCTGAGGTGATCACTAAAGATTGTTCCTGAGACACCCTTTTCTGATTAGATGTGAAAAATATATTATGAAGGAACAGGGTTCTGGTGGGTTGACCCTGGCCAGATGCCAGGTCCCCAAAAAGCCACTCTGTAACTTCCCTCCTCAGCGGGACAGGGGGAGAAGAAATATAAGAAAAGGGTCATGGAATGAGATAAGGACTGAAGAGATCACTCACCAATTGTCATGGGTAAAATAGTTTCACTGTGGGGAATTTAGTTTGATTGATTGCAAATTAAATCAGAGAAAGATAATGAGAAATAAAAACAAATCTTGAAAAACAACATCTCCCTCCTCCCCCTGCCTTCTCTCCAGGCTCAGCTTCACTCCTGCCTTCTCTGCCTCCTTCTCAACAATGGGACAGGGATATGGGGAATGATGGTTGTGATCAGTTCAACATACATTGTCTTTACCACTCCTTCCTCCTCAGAGGAAGGATTCCTGCCACCTTTACTCCTCTCCAGGGTGTAATTATTCCCATAGGATAGAGTCTCCCATGAACTTCTCCAACATGAGTCTTTCCTATAGGCAGCAATTCTTCACAAACTGTTCCAGTGTCAGTCCCTTCCACAGCATGCAGTCCTTCAGGAACAAGCTGCTCCAGCATTAGGTTTCTCACAGGCTCACAAGTCCTACCAGCAAACTTGCTCCAGCATGGGCTACTCACTCCAAGGGACCACAAGCCCTGCCAGGAACCTGCTCCAGTGCAGGCTTTTCGCAGAGTCACAGCCTCCAGACATCCGCGTGCCTGACATGGGTTTATGAGCTGCAAGTGGATCTCTGCTCCACTGTGGACCATCATGGGCTGCAAGGGGATACCCTGTCTCACTATGGTCTTCCCTATGGAGTGCAGGGGAACCTCTGCTCTGGAAGCTGGATCACCTCCTCCCACTCCTTCTTCACTGACCTTGGTGTTTGCATAGTTGTTTCTCTCGCATCTTCTCATTCCTCTCACTGGTTGAAATTGCTCATACACAGTTCACCACCCACCTCCACCCACTACTTAACTATGTTAATCCAGTGGTGCTACCACCATCACTGCTGGACTCTGCCTTTGACAGTTGTGGGTCTCTCTTAAGGCTTACTGGCATTGGCTCTATCAAATGTAGGGGAAGCTTCTGGCAGTTTCTCACAGAAGCCCCTCCTGTAGCTCCCCACTAGCAGAACTTTGCCACATGAACACTCTATGTTCCACTCCTTGCCTGCGTGAATTATGTATTTAAGAATTATCATTAAAATTCACATTCATCACACAATTGTCACAAACTTCACTCACATCACTTACATTAACAACAACAAAAAAATCCCTACACCAAAATTAAAATAACAGCATCACACCACTTCAAATGTTGCTGCTCTAGCAATTTTCTCATTAACAGTGATGACAACATTTCATTGTAACTCAATGTGATGGGGAAGGGAAGTGGTTCCTGCCTGTCCCCTGGAGCTGGGGAGCACTCAGACACACATCTTTTAAGTTTGGGAGATGAGGGGCAAAAACACCTTTATTGCAAAATTCATGAGGCTTTTATGGGGTCCAACGGAGAAGGTTCTAGAGCTGGGCCTGGATTTGGTAAGGATCGGGTGGAAGGGAGGGCTTTAGGTGCCGACCAGACAATGGGAAAATGGGAAGAACCTCAGCCAATAGAAAACCAGGGATTGAGGATAGATGGGTGAAATAACCAATAGGGTTAGGACAGGGGCAGAAGTTGGCAGTCGGGCTGGCCATGCTGCCACAGGCTGCGGGGGAACATGAGGCAGGCAGGTCATGGCACAAAGCCGCCCATGCTCAGACCAGCAGGATCAACCCCAGCCTGTCCTGGGTCAGTGGAGGCATGTCCGGCCATGTTCTGGTGCCTGTCACTGCTGCAGTGTGAGGGGGGATGGGGATACCTCGGGCAGGGCTGAGCCCGGCCAGGGGAGAGAAAATGGCTGTGCCTAAGGAGCATGTGGTGACTCAGAAGAGAACAAAAGCCTCCAGGGAACACAAGGAAAGACAGGGGAAGGGTGGTGAACAACACTGCAGGAAGGTGGTTACAACACAGGGATAGGGGATACAGAAACTTTCTGAACTGAAACCCAGTACAATTAAACGCATCATTTTAAAACTTCAACAAGTCTCTCATGTATACGGTTGGTCAGGTCTGCTCTGCTTCCCAGTGCCATCCTCCTCAGGGGTGCATTTTAGCATTTGCCCACACTAACTCTTTCAGAATATTACTACTTCATGTAGCATACCACAAGCTAAACTCAGAATGAATAAAATCAGCAAACTAGATTCTGCAAAGATTACAACCAGATTGACTCAAAAGGGTGATTAAACCCTAGCTTTGTTCTTGCTGATGGGTTACTATTTTTCCTAACATTTAGTGGATATTGGAACCAATCCCCAAAACCCCAACCTAAAAAGAAGAATCCAAATGTGTGATTGATGGTTTAGTTGGTATGACTATAGTTTAAAAGCTTGCTTTTAAACAGAAGGCCTTCAAAAGCTTTCTTGGCTGCACAAAGCATATTCTCTTGAGTCTTTGTCAGGGAAAAAAAAACCAAACCAAAACCAACAAAAAAACCCCAAACAAACAAACAAACAAAAAACCCACACTGAACCAAGAAGAAACCAATCCAGAGCTAAATATCCACTTTTGTCCCTCAGCAATGCCAGTTCACAACTCATGGCAACTTTTCTATTCCTGTTTTCATCTCTTTGGTGTTTATTTTTTCACGCTTATGAAACTGAACATTGCTGATGAATTTGAATTCATCTCCAAACTCTGAACTTTTCTTTCTTTCATGGGTTCATTAAGTATTCTCTTCTGTCAAGAAAAGAGTAAAGTTGTGTTAACAGGAACACTTCTTTGTGTTATAGTCAGGCAGGAGCTAATGGCTTGTCATGTCAGCAAAAACAAGAAAAGGGAAAAAAATATAGAACATCCCATTTACTTGTTCTCATTAACATTTATAGGAAAATATTCTAACAAGAAAACCAACTTTTTGTTTTCTTAATTGTCATAGTGTCATCAAATTACTACTCCTTGGTGTCTTCAGCTCTCTATAGCTACAACAAGAGCATAAATCGCCTCTGCTGCTTTTCCCTTTGTGTGTTTCCTTGTTCAAGCTACAGAAATATTCAGTGCTGAGACAAGAGAAAAAGCTTTATGGACATAGCGCATGATCTAGTAATTGACATCAGTGCTTATCATGACCATATTTCCATGAAATACACACAAAAGCAGAACAAGATAATATACTCCTGCTTTTTTCTTGATGTTGCAGCAACAAGTTTACATGATATATGAAATGAAGTCTCTGTCAGTCCACTGTATTGAATATGTGAGCAGAACATATTTTGGCAATGTTTGTACTATCATCGCTTCCCACTAAGTTTCAAGAGAATTTCTCAAATAATACTTATTTCTAGAAAGACCTTGAAGAATGTAATATAATTTAATATAATGTAATTTAAAATGTTAACAAGCAGATTCAGGTCTGTCATGGTTTAGGAATGGTATTCTCCAATTTAGTGTTCCCACTGAAACCATGCACTGCTCGATCACTTCCCCGTCACCCTTCTCCCTGCTCTGATGGGCTGGAAAAGAATTAGAAGCACAAAAGGTGAAGAACATGAGTTAAGAACAATTTGCTGGAAACAACGAGATAAAAAAATGAACAGTATTAATGAACAATATTAATGACAAAAGTGTTCAAGAGAGAAGCAACTGATTCACATGCAAAATTTTCACCATGGAGCCAAACTTGAGTGCTTCCATGCTACCCTCACCTGGAAGAGAGCACTTTCCCTGTTTCCAGAAAATTACATGAGGTGGTGTAGAATAACCTCTGAGTCCCAGCTACACCCCTCCTGGCTGCTCAAAAAATTGATCCTGTCCTGTCAAGAACTAGGATGGGGTGTTACAAATTTCTGTGAATCCTTGTAGTTCAGTCATGAACCTCATGCATTCCTAAAGGCTCCCATCTAGAAGTCTTCCATAGAAAATGCCACACCAACAATAACATTCTCTGTTATCACAATCTAACTCTTATCATCTCAGTGGAGAAGCAGCACAGCAACTTCCTGCAGCTGCCCAGTTTGTACTGGAGTGCTGGATGCTCCACTGCCAGTACTGTTACTTTAGGTATTGCCTCAGCTGTTGGAAATTAACACCTCATGTATCAAATAACCTGAAAACTTTTTTAAAGCCAGACAAAGGTATAGTACGAGAAAATCTATAATGTGTACCAATGCATCTATTCTGTTTAGAGGCACCACCTTTTTGCCTATGTTTTAGAACTTCTAGGGATTTTGCTATCTGATTTATGCAGCGAAAGTAGTTGGGATAATGTGATGCCTAAAGATTTTAGTGTATATTTTGTAGATTTTTAGAATTATATAGATTACATGGATTTTCCTGGGTTGCTTACATATTATGTGGTATTAGAAGTTACTAAAACATTTTCTCATACATTCTTAAGCTCTCTCAAGGACATGCTGTTTTGAAGAAGGCACCTGCCAGATAATTTGGAGACAAATCACAAGGAGGCCCAGAGGTCCTAAGCTTCTCCAAGGGACAGTTCTGAAGACCTCTATGGGTGGGGCACCAGGGAAATAAGAATCATCGTTTGTTACAGATATCTTATAAGTTAATTGCTGGAGAGGTTAAAAATGCTGTAACATCCCTGGTCACACAGGCACAGATCTTAGATGTGCACCTTGGAAGCTTTCAATAAATGTATACCATCTATCTTTCTCCAGTAATATTGTTTCTGAGTGTCTCTTTCCACAGGAATTTAGGCAACAGGCAACAATGCACAAGATCATAAAATCAAAACCTTCCTTCAAAGTATTGCTCTTTGAACAGAATCTCCTTTACTCTGCAACTTCTTCCTGCTGCTTATCACCTTTGTGATTTCTCCTGGCATGTGAGTCCTATTGGAAAGTGTTACCATCCTGAACATGCAATAGAATTGTTCAACTCCAGCATCCTCATGACAGAGCAATGTCTAACATGCACAGCTTTCCTCTTGATTTGATTTAAACTTAGGAAAATTTAAATCAAACTGGGAAGAAATTTTAGGTTTTAAGTTCTTTATTCCCCTCGCCTGAATGATTTTATTAAATAGCACATTCTTATAGGGGTCTATAATTTGATGTAGGATAGAATACTACCATTGCTTATTATCTAGCAGCAACTGCAACACCCGGAGACACAGAAGCCTGTCATGGACAGAGCAGGTGGAGAAAGAAAGTGTTCTGCATGCTATAAGGCAGACAGCCACATACTTATGGCTGAACATCCACTCCAGTGACAACAGTCTGGCAACAGAGTGGCTGTGACAGCTGACAGAAGGGCACCAATGAAATTTTCTTCATACTTAATAAATTCACAAAAATGAGCCTTAAAACTGGAAGTACTCAAAGCAAAAGTGAGAACAAATTTTTTTGAAATGAGAGATAATTTTAAATTGTATTTTCATATGCTGTGTGGTTTCCTTTGATAATAATCACATTCTGCTTGCAATTATGCATACGTGGACTATTCTTTCTGTCAGCTTTTCCTCTCCACTCTTCACTCCCTAACAGGTTGCTGGTTTTCCTTTTTTTTTTTTTTTTTAAAAAAAAAAGCCTGTCACTCTAACACAGCACTTGTTCCACTTTGTTCCTCTTTCACCATCACACTTCAAAGACTTTCAGGAGTCAGACAAAGTTCTTTCAACAAGGTAGCACTTTCTTTCACAGAAGGGCAAAATTCTTCTCTGTGTAAGACTGGAGCAGTAGGAGTAGTCTAGGTATCCACACAAGCCTTTTTTTTTTTTTCCTCTTTAACCTATTCTATAGCTATCACTGCTGGAGAAGTCTGAGACAAATATAGTGAGCAACAGTTGTTAAGGGAGACCACATGTTGTATTTATTCTCCCCACATCACAGACTGACTGTCAGTCCCAGACTGAAACAGCGTCCAGATCTTTCTGTCTATTACAGGTTTTATATCACTGATCCCAAATTAAATCCTCTGCTTTAAAGTAAAGGAAATGCCTTGCATGAGAAAGTAATTTTTCAGATTATTTATTTTAATAATTCAATGTTTACATCCCCATGTAACTTCAGAGTGCTTTTTGCAAAGAGAAACATGAGATTTTTATTTCACTGTACCAAGAAAGCCATCTGAGACTCTCTGACTTCTGAATTTATGTGATCTTTTTACTTCTTAAATTTGAGTACATAGTTACACTGTTGTCCTTTTTAGGTTTTTTTTCATCTATGTAGACTCTGAGATCAGCAAAAATTAGTAAAAGACAGAACATGATGCCAGATATTTCATTTCAGTTGTACAGTGCTTAACTATCTGTAAGGATGTCATGATGCAAAAATTATAATTTAGATGGTCTCAGAGCCAAGCTGCAGAAATCACCAATGTTTTCTTTATCTTATGGCTTTAAAATACTTACCAAACTATGGACATGTAGTTCCTGATGGCAATGGGTTCACTTAATGGGCTAAATATATTTTGTTTGTAAAAAGACAACACCATTAAGAATCAGGATTTGTTTTTGTTTTGGTTTGTGTTTTTTTTTTCAGTACATGTTGTATGCTTTTACAAAATTAGATAAAGCTAGTAAGTTACCTAATAGATAGCTCTGAACATATACACCTTAAAAAGTCAAACAAACTGTTGGGCCGCTGTCAGTAGGAAATTGCAATTGCAGCATACGGTAAAAAGACTTCATGGATAATGTGTGGTTTTTTAAATAAATGTTTATGATTCATTTGAGTGGCAAGGTTTTGTCTGAAGGGAAGATACAGTTGTGACTTCTGTGAGAAGCTGCCAGAACCTTCCTTGAAGTCCAACAGAGCCGATGCCAGCCAGCTATTAGACACTGACCAAGTCTGACACTGACCAAGGCTGAGTCCATCAAGGACAATGGTAACAACTTTGGGATAAGAGAGCTAAGAAGGGGATGGGGGTGTGTTATGACCGAGCCTTGAGATAGGGTAACTGAGGTTCTTGTTAATAGATCCCTTTGGGCAGATTAGAGTGAATTTGAATTACTGGCATATACGTATGTATGTGTATATATATATATATGGATGTGCATATACACATATATATGGCAGGTTTATTTGAGAACAATTTGGTTGCAATAGAAAGGAGGTATCTAGTCATTTTGGTTATTATCTATAAAAATATAACAATATAACAGTATGAAAATGTCACTTAAGAAAATATATAAGGAAAAAAAGGAAAGAAAAAGGAAGGATAAGAGTGGATAGTGGAAAGATATCACCACCCATGGATCCACTGATGAGACTGGACTGTTCCAATTTAGATATTTGCTGGTTGAAGTAATGGTCACAGACTGGATCTGTCAGGGGGAAAGGAAGCCCATACAACATAAAGTTCAATTCAGGCTCAGGTGGGAATGTTCAGGTACCTCCCTGGGAGGGGAGTTTTACACTATCTGTTGCAACACTGCAGATCATGCACAGCCATCTGGTAGAAGGCCCAGTAAATGAGTCTTGGGGCACTTTGGGGGTCATCAATGGTTTATGACCCTCTCTAAGACATGACCATTGTTTCTTGTGACCATGTATTTGACCCAGGTATGTCCCATCAGAAGAGATGAATACCTTCAGGTCTACCTGTGAATGTCCTCATACCTCCCCCAGAGGAGGGGGGCAGTTTTACACCTGAGCCTCATTGAAAGAGAGGACATTGACATGACAAAAAGCAGTTTGTCACCTCTCAGGATCTGCTTGTTATTGGCCTTTTCTGTTATCTGGCTCAAAATCCAGCTTGTTGCTAAACAAAGCTCAATTTGTTGTGGTCATCCTCCAGAGGTAGGTGCTCATGCCTTCTGGGCTGTTCTGATGCAGATCAGAAGTTTCACCATGACACATCCAAAGACTTCCCTCCTCCTCTTCATTTGGGGGGTGCAAACCTGGCCTCAGCAAAGCTCCCTGATGCTTTTGCATATGCCACTTGTTTGACTCAGTAACTATTATTATTACAGTCTCTAACAGGGTGAATGGTGAACTGTGCATAGGCAATTTCAGCCAGAGAGAGTGAGGATATGTGAGAGAAACAACTCTGCAGATACTGAGGACAGTGAAGAGTGGGAGCAGGTGCTCCAGCTGCCAGAGCAGAGATTCCCCTGAAGCCCATGGTGCAGACTATGGTAAGGCTGTTGAGCCCCTGCAGCCCATGTAGGTCCATGGGGGACTACCTGCAGCTCATGAAGGATCAGATATCAGAACAGATCAGCTGGATGCCTGAAGGGGGTTGTGACCCTGTGGTAAAGAGGCTCCTGACATATGGCCCCATGGAGCAAAGAACATATGCTGGAGTAGGGCAAGAATGTGAGGAGTCCTCTCCCTGAGAAGGAAGAAGCAATCGAGACAACATGTGATGAACTGGCCACAGACCCCATTCCCTATCCCCACTGTGCCACTTGGTGGGGAGGAGGTAAAGAAAATTAGGAGTGAAGTTGAGCCTTAGAAGAAGGGAGGGGTGGGCGTAAGGGTTTTAAAAATTTGGTTTTGTTTCTCATTGTCCTACTATGGTTTTATTGGTGACAATTTAAACTAATTTACCCAAGTCAAATCTGTTTTGCTTGTAACCATAATTGTTGAGTGATCTCTTTCTGTCCTTATGTCAACCAGCAAGCCTATGGTTGTGTTTTCTCTACCCTGTCCAGTTGAGGAGCTGAGTGACAGAGCAGCTTTATTGAGTATCTGGTATCCAGCCAGGTCAACTCACTATAAAGTTACAGCTGTCACTAGGAGAGTATTTTAAAAATGTGTAGAATGTGATTTTTGAAAAAAGAAACCAAAATTTTTTTCCCAGAGAAATATAAATACTGCTAGTTTAAAGCACAAAACTGTTACACAGATACCTTCAGACTTCCAGTGGGTAACTATTAGTTTCCCCACTCTTTCTGACAACACACATTGTCTCTTCCCTTCAAATTAATTTTACAGAAGATTACAGTGCCTAAATACTCCCTGAGGACTTGAGCTAACTGAAAAAGGAGAACTGCTGAAGCACTGTCTACAAGACAAATACTTTTCACTACTGATACAAACATCTCAGAGACACTTCCCAATTATTTCAGCTAGTGTCATGTGTTCTTTATTTTGGAGAAAGGTCTGAATCACACTTTAATACAAACACTTTAAATTGGCACTGTGCAAAATCTACTGCTGAGCCAAACTGACTTTTGACAATTAGCTTCACCTTTAAGTTTGATGTGTTTGCAAATGGATTATCTCTGCTGGTCGTATTCTTATGTTTCCCATCTAAACTAATTAAAACACTGTAATGTAATACCAGTAATCTGAAATGTTGTTTTTATCTTGCTCCTTGTGGATTTTTTGTGAGTTTTTTGGCCAGTGTACTTACAGAGTTTCTGTTAGTTTGCTTTTTGTGTAAGACCATCCTGATCCTCCTCTCATTATGAAGTCTCCCACAGGTGATAAATAAAGGGACTACGAGTGTGAAAGTTTCACTGGACCAGAATAAGCACAGTGCTCAGATCAAACAAAGCTGAAGGGAGAAAACTTTTCAAGCATTTGCTAGAATCTGGGATTCTAGTAAGTGCCAACCAGCTCTGAGGTACAGACTCAATATACTGGAAGGCTTCACAATGGATAAGATTATTCTTTCAGCTATTTTTTTCATGCTACCATCCCCCTGACAGCTAGGAGCATCTCTCTTTTATGTGGATTAAATCTGTGCCAGCTGTTGTTTTTTCTCAGATTCCCACTACATAAACACTGCCTTATTAACAAGACCATATTACTCACAAACATTTAAAAAGCCTAAAATATTCTATTATGTAGTTAATTACGATTGTTTGTATATTGATGATATCAAATCCTTATTTACTCTGATTTTATAGAGTTCTGTATGTTTGCTTGCTAACAGCACAGTAATCTCAACGAATGGGGAAAAACAAAGCCACATACATATATAGCCTCTTGTTTCTGTGTTTGACTTACTTACATTAAGCATACAGTAAACACACTTCATAATCCACAGAAGGATAAGCCAGAGTCATCAATATTGGTGAACAAACCCATGTTTTGAAGCCTATGCTCTGCCTGATTCACTAAGGTGGATATGCACAAAATCATTATGTATTCTTCACCACAGGTCAGTTGCTTAGCTACGAGAGAAGTAGAGAACTACTAATTGAAAGTATTCAGTATTGCTGGCAGCATCTGTTGCAGGACACTGGCCTTGGAAACAGTCAAATATAAATGTTGCAAGAGGAAGGATGAGAGAAAAATCCACAAAACCTCATCTTACCAAAAAATGATAAATGTCTCTCTTCAGTATTCTAATATATGGATTATCATCAGTGAAATTATATTGATTCTGATGACCAGTCATCCAATGATACTGTGATGCATTTGGTCATTGTAGAGATTAGTTATTCCTAACAACTGTGTTTATAATTCAGATGCAATATTAGTTGCAAATAATGGAGTAATTTTTTATTTATAAAGCCCCAGCACATTTCCAAGTGATAAATTACATTCAGGAGTCTCTAGAAAACAGTCAAGTCATTAATAAAAAATAAAAAATTAAATAAAATTAAGAGTTGGCGAGAGTATTATCCTCTCATGAGATCCCTAATTGCTAAAACTCTTGATTTAGTTCACATGTAAACCCAAAACTTTTTAGACCAACAAGCACTCCTTTACTCAAAGAAGAATTCAACATTCTATTATCAACTTCTATTTTCACAGTATTCTCTAGTGTAGCTGTTCTTCAGTGTTTTATAACTTCATTTTCTGATAGTGTTAATGTCTGAAATATAAAAGTTAAGGCCATCCTGTTGGGATAAATGAGAGGCTCTCTTTAATCTATTCTTCTCCCATCAGACTTTTCAAATAAGACATTTTCAACCTTTACTTTTCAGCTAGCTGCCAGGTTAAAAAAAAATTGACTTGATCTAGAGTTACATTCTACTGCACTCTTTGCATATAAAGCATTAGGAAATCATTCCTTGAAACAGTCTCAGGAGTTTTATTGAGAAACTTCAGTTAAATTGCTTCCATAGAGACATGTCTCACAGATAACTTCAGATGAATTCAATAAATCTATATTTCCATATATAGATACTTTTTAAAGTTAGGTTGTCTCATAATGATGACTTTGTTTGTATACTCTTTTGTAGATTTCATAGACTGTAATCAAATGAAAAATACAAGTTTGTCATATTTATCTGATTTCAAGAGACTTTAAAACCAAAGACAAATATTCATACTTTCCTGACCTACTTAAAACACATTTTTTAGTTATTATAGAGCAGATAATGTTATTACAGTAAAAAATAAATTAACACACACACACAGACACACACAGACACACACCCCTTCTTATTACACTACCCCACAAAATCTCTTGTCCCAGGATTATCTGTTCACTTTACAGGTTTTCATATTCTCTTTTCTGGGAGGAGAATCTTTAACCTGAGTAAATAAAACCAACTTAACTGACAAGACTGCCCCATGTTAATTTAGCACATTTTTTATCTTGTGTTAATGAATCAAGTACAGTATTGAAACTCAGCAAAGCCTTTTTTCCTAATTTATCATTCATTCTGAATCTGTAAAAAAACTCCATCTTACTTTTTGCTTAAATTGTGTAGCTGTCCATTACAGAGTATACCTAGAACTTTCCCTTGGATGCCTTTGTAAAAATGTCCCTAATGTGAGTCACTGAGGAAGGTAACAAGTGCAGCTTGTTGCAGGCAACTTCAGTTCACATAATTGCAATATGGATTTGAATATCTGTATATTTATAACTGCATCACCTTGCAGTCAGGAAAAAGTCAAGCAAGGTACCTGACATTGCTCTACGTTGAACTAGCACATGACCCCCAGGGAACACTGCAAAATACCACCTGAAGAGCAGAGATACATTTAATAGACCAAAGCCTCCATAATGATAACCTATGAGTTCAAGAAAAAAAATTCAGTTTCCTCAAAAAATTAATTTTTCTTCTTCTTTAGAAAAGTTATAATTCTACAAACACTAAAGCATCACTCAGTAGTCTCAGCTAGCATCTCAGAGCCTAGGGCACACTGGCAATGTCACAGCTTCCTTGCCGTCACATGGGTCTTTCCAGAGACTATTCTACTGTATTTAAGCTCTGCAATTCTCACGGTTTTCCTTTCTCTAACTTTATCTTTCAAAGCTAAATTTTCTGGTACATGGAGAAAGTAGATTTAACTTCATAATTTAATATCATTTTAAGCAAGCAGATGCTTAGTACTTAGGTGACGCCTGGGCTTAAATCATGGCACTCAGACAAGTGTATTTTTTCCCCTTGTTATCTTTTTGGGATGCCCTGAAATCTATATAGACCATTCATGTATCAATGAATCTTTTGACCTCTCTTAGATATTCCTATTTGATGTAAGTAATAAAACTGCTAACATAGAAGACTGAAGTATTTCAGTAAATGCTATTTTAAGTCTGACAGTTAAGTAAGTAGTGATTGAAGGAAAATTACTTTTCGTCTGAACAGATATTAAGCAGAATTTAAACAAGCAGTAATGAAGTTGCATCCTTCAAATCACAAGGTATGGATAATTTGCAAACAATAATTGGAAAAATCTCACATAGTGAAGTCTCTGCACCATTAATATTCAGTTTTAATAACACAGAAGAACCCAAAAGACTGGGAAGAAACTGTCACTGTGCATCTGGTTTAATAAGGTAAAAACAATGGCCCAAATAATTGTATACTTTTGAGGCTGGCCATTTTCACAGATTAAGTAGCATAAACACTGATGGAAGATTTAATAGAGATTTAAAGAAAGCTAAAGTAATTAATGGTGATTAAATGGAACTATCTTTACATGCTTTAAGAATGAATAAGGATAGTCTGAATGGGGCAAGGGACATTATATAGCATCTGTATTGATCTTTCTTTGAGCAGTGGGATGGAGCAAAATGACCTCTGGAGATCTCTTCCAACCTTAATGGTTTTGTGGTTCCATAATGAAAAAAACAAGAGGGGACTGATACGTTACTGATGCATAGGATGTGATGTGTATGATGTTTGAAACAGAACTTTCCACAGAGCCTTGTTATTAGATACTGATATAGTTCAGGTATTAAAATTTATCTATGAATTGTTAAAATAAAATAAGAACACTTGCCTTATGAACTTTCCCTTTCTTTCTTTTACTCCTCGGTACACACAAATACATGCAAATAAATTTTACTTTCTCTTTTTATCAACCATGCCTGTCCTACAATCACTGAAATTTTTGAGACACACTTAAAGTCACTGTGAGTTTAAATAATCTTTTTCCGTTTCAGTTTTCATGAACCCCTGTTTCTGAAAAATGGACAGAACTGTGAGATGTCTAAATGCTATGCACTAAACCACAGGCCCCAAGATTTCAGTTTCTGAACACTGGTCAGAGAGCTAGGAGGCATTAATCCAAATAAAATATTTGAAGTTTTCCAACAACAACAACAAAAAATGCTATCATTGTAAAATAAATTATTTCCAATATTTTTCTTTGGAGGATTTTTCTGACTTCCTGTGTCTATTTTATTTCTTCCTCTATGAATTTGTGGACTTTTCTAAGGAAAATAAAATTCTAACCATGTCTATTATCAAATAGTTCCTTATATCTCCAAATTAAACTAAAAGCAAACACATTTGCCACAACTGTTTAATTCTTTCACATAAGAATTTTTCCTATTAAAAATATCTGATAAAAAAAACCACAGAAACCAGAAAAGTAGTGTTCAGAATGAGGAAAAGTTGACTGAGAGTTCCATTATTACATGCTTCTTAACCCAGCATCTAATTTCCTCTTCAGTCATATATCACTGACTTTGACATAGACAATTATACAGTTTTTTTCCTATTAAACTGGTGGCTTATAGAAAAGAATGATTTCCCACTCATTTTATGACTCTAAGCTAGTCTTTGAAAATGTTGTTCCTGGATAATTACCTCCCAACAAAAAAAAAAAAAAATAATCAATATTTGTTTATATCAAGTTTATGCATCCCTTTCATGGCATGTGCAGAAACTGGGTGCTTAAGCTGAACTTCCATTAAGTCAAGCATGCTACTTTCTAAAATTTATTGTTATTAGATTGCTTTTGACTTGCTGATGCAGTTACTAAATGTGCAAGCTGAATTAGTCTATACAGTCTCGCTGATAGCGGTGGTTTGAAGTCAGCTGCGGTCATCATAGTTCTGGAGATGATAGCACTTCTCACCTTGTCCTCATGTCTGCTCGTCAAAGTAGGAGGGAATAGTCCACATTAAGAACAGTATTACAACAATTTATTAAAACCTACCAATTAATCTTCTTTTAGTCTGTCATCTCCACCGTTTCATTCCTTTAGCAGCCTGGTAAACAAAAAGAGAAACTTTTCTTGACATTTTGTACTCACAGTGAAGTCATAATCAACTCTCACAATTTCTGCTGCAAATATATCTCTTGACAAGACAGCCAACAAGACATGTATGAGCAATTTAGTCACTAGAATGAATAAAAAGCACAAACAACTTTTGAGTACAGTGAATTCTCATTTTACTGGGTTATTTCCTATAGTTTCATTCCCAATACTCTTACTGTGTTTTTCTGACATCATGCCATGAGTTCTGATGCTTCTTTTTAAGTCTTCCACTTCAGATTATAAATGCACTCTACCTCCTGTAATCCAGTAAATACCTTGATAATCAAAAGCTAACAATGGTCCTTTTAACTCCATTCTCTCACCTCCCCAGCCTGCTTTCTGGACCACTCTGCTTTAGACAGCCTGTCCTTTGGGATTCATACGATGAAATAAAGGAGGAACATTTCTAACTGGTGGGTTTATGTACAGTAAGGTTTTAAGACAGTAGAATCATAGTAATAGAAACTCGGCAAAGCAATGATCATCTACGTTCCTACCTGTACTAATGTTATTTTAAGTCACCCATGATGCCAGCTTATTGAATTTTGACTTACATTCCGGTATGTATTCTTTAGTTCAAAAATATAAGTGCTCATTTTCTTTTCCATATAGATCCAGCTTATACTTAGTTTTGCTGCGAATTTGCTCATACTTGTAAATACTATGCATTATCAGAACACAACACCTGCAGGACAAAAGAGAGGTTAATTTCATTGTTGCTATGAAGGAAAGAAGATCATTATAGAGCCTGCAGTAACTGAGCTCTGTGAAATAGCTGCATTAGTTATTAGCTTTCCAGCACTAAATTTCATATCAGACTCAATTAACTACTACATAGCTTTTAATGACAATGTTTTTCAGATGCAGCTTTTGTTTACTAATAAGATTTTCTGTCAGCAACCATCTTTGCCATTGCTTTGGTGCCCTTAATATTCAAGTCTTGTGTTTCTCTGATGAAAATGGGGCAATGAAAATCACATTTGCAGAAAGTACTGCTTGAATTATTCTTCTAAATTTTAAAGTATTTAGGTTATAATTTCACACTAAAAGGCAGTAAAAATGTAGGTGAATGTCATCTCTGCATTATATCCACAGAAAAAACTGTAGTTGTCATAGAACTTCCATGTATTTGACCAGAACGTTTGTGTCGAAGACTTTGATGCTCAAAGACCTTTAAATTACAATTTGTCTTCAAATTTGTTCTTATACTGAAAGTCAAAGTTTAGAACAAAAGAAGTCATAAAGTTAATATTAACAGAAAATAATGGAAATCTATGTCTATGTCTGCATCTACTGTTTCGATGCCATTGTGGGTTTGGTGGTTTTGGTGGTTTCTTTTTTTTTAACTATGCTATGGGTGAAATACAAGGATTTAATTTTAATTTTGAAAAACAACCAGGTAGATTAAGACAACCAGGTAGATTAAAACAACCAGGTAGATTAAGTAGATTAAGAAAGCTTATGCTTATTTTAATTAAAAAAAAAAAGTTCTTGCCCTGTAATTTTTTTCTAATTTCTGTAACTTTTCCTTCTCCAGCCTTTTCACCTCTTTTGTTTTCTGCATCTTTCTGTCAAATGCCATATATTACTATTCTCTTTTGGATATGTTATTGGTGCTATAAAAAAGAATAATAAGTGAGCAATTTTTACACTGTTTTCACTTCTTTTTTTTTTTTTTTTAATAAGGAGGGTATGTAGCCCAGGGAAAGACATCAGATAAGAAAGGTATCATTTAATTATCTGGGATTTGTCAGTCACAAGGCATTAATACTGACCACCATTAGCAGGTTTTGTATTATTTATATTGACCATAGTGAGAATGCTAGAATGAATGTTCATGACATCTCACAGATGGTGTATAGGGCAATCCCTCTGATTTTCATTGTGCTGACGCCAGCTGGGATTCCTGCCTTATTTACACCATTGGGTGTTCCCTTCAGGCAGTACTCAGCCAGTTGTCATCCAATGTGTCCTTGAATAGAACTAAAGCGGCACTATCTAAATGGCATGGAAGACCCAATGAAGGATCTATGTCTAGTGAAACTCTCCAATAAGGAGCTGGATTGCTGCCCAGAACAATATTTATCTGAAAGAGCGTATTTATGAACTCCACTTTAGTGTTCTCTTTAGTAATTTGATGTGGCATAGAGAAGATGCATTCCATCTCATGGTAAATCGTCATGTAATAAAAACATCATGCATGTCATAAAAACATCACACATGCCATAAAAACATCATGAGGGAGCCCTAGCCACTTTCTTCCTGCAAGCAAAAGCTATTCTAGCATAGGACTGCTCTCAGTCACTCACATGAAGTGGGACAGCAACATGAGACACAGTGAGCAAGCACAATTGAACAAGAAAACAGAACACACTCTGCAGAATACAGAGTGGTGTGTATGCTTGTATGTTGTTTTTTTATTATTTATTCTAAAGCCCTTTAGACAAAGAGATGTGTGTTTCAGATAGATCACTGCCAAGGCAAAACATATGATTAAAGAGAAATGAGCCACTCTTAGAGGAGAAAACTCTCTCAGAAAAATGTTGTGCATTTGAAAACCATTTTGACAAAAACTGTGAGCAGAATTTTACTTCCCCCAGCTTTTCTTGTGCACACAAAAGAATCCTAGTAAAATGGCAGCAGAAACTCACTTCATCTCTTTCCAGTGGTGTAACAAAATAAGATTTCTCAGGTAGACTTAACAAAACACTCACCTTACACCCCGTTTTCACAGTAATTTTTACATTATACTGATATGAGATATTTCATAGAATCATAGAGTCATAGAATATGAAGGCGTTGGAATGGACATTAAAGATCATGTAGTTCCAACCCCCTTTTCCATTTCTCATATCTCTATTCAGAGAATCCTTTATTCACTATAGGGAATAAACCTGTACTAATAAGGAAAAAAAGGTTTCAGGTGTGAAAGCTTTGTTTTCTTGTCTGAGTATTTTGCTAGCTTGTTGAGCTCATAGAGGGAGATCTCTAAGGTTATACAATTTTAATACCAATTGAAAACGTAATTTTATATTGGTTACTTCTCAAAGCTTACACAGTTTTAATTTGAAGTGTAGCCTCAGGGGTGAAAGGCCATTAAATAGCCTAGTGATCCATGAAGACAATTTCAAATTGTACAGTAGGTAAAATAATATGAGATTGTTTCTGTATTTGCATGTTTAATTTGTTGCTGCTAAAGACCATTATTAAAGATCTTCCTCTTTGATAAAGCATTCTTCTTTTTAATAAACCAGTTGAACTTTTTAGGACTGGCAATAGCAGATTCACCTTGAGCCCTGTCATCCTAAGGAATCATGTAGCAAAAAGCTCTCTAATGTTTCTGAGTTTCCTTCTATCTTTCATACACATCCCATAAGATAGTTGGATCTTCCTTTCTCCCCTCAAAAAAATGTAGAGAATCATACACTGGTTGTGTGCACACCTTTAGTAAAAAAAATTACTTCCTTCCAAATATCTCACCTAACTTTTCTTTCAGTAAAATTGCTGATGGTAAATTAACTAGAAACATCTCACTAATAAGAGGATGCAATATGCTAAGAAGAAATCATAAACCTATTAGTACATGAAATTATGAATTTGATGGCAGGTAAATATTCTAAGGGATATTCTTGATCCTTTAGCATCATTAAACGGATGACTGAGTACTGTGGAAGTTAAGTGCAAATAGAAAAACTACATGTACCTCATAGATTTTTATTTTAATATTTTTAGAAGTATGAGTTTTATTCCCTTACTATTTTTTTCAATTATTGAGTCATGGACAAATCTAGATTATGTAGTCCAATATGGTTTTGAAAGCTCTGATCATGTACTCTGGTCTAGTCAAGTCCTGAATATTTCCAGTGAAGGAGAATCTACCACTTCTATGTAGATCTGATTTAAATACTGATTTACGCACATAGTCAATAATTTTTTTGGAAGTGTGAATTGCTGACTTATATTCAGCTTGCTGTCCACCAGGCCTCCAGGTCCTTTCCAGCAGAACTACTAGGCATTGAGACTTCAGGATAACTTGGGGATTATTTTGTCCCATTTGAATAATTTCATGTGGTCTGCTCTCAAGGGATGACTGAAATACTGTCATATGGAACATTAGCAAATTTTCTGGTTTGCCTTTTATTAATACTAAAAGGTTCTAAATTATTTGTTGATGGAATTTGAAAAATATAAATAGGATTGGACAACAAAATAGCGGAGTCACGAGAGTAAGAAATGGGAAAAAAAATATGTTTTTCTCATATGCTGACTAAAATATCTGGAATATGGATAGAATTTTGCTTTTGCTGAGATATTTTCTGGAATGAAATGTTGTCCAACTTTTGGAATGATTTGGGAAATAATCAGCCTTAAAATCACAAAACAACCCTGCGACCCTCCTCCAGTTTACTATTACGAAGATATAAGGCTTTAGTCATATCCTTGTTCTTTTCATAGTACTGTCCTAAGGTAAATTGTATCTTTCTCCATTGGTAGTGACTTTAATATCACTTGTTGGGAATTGATCTGTAACATGGATACATACAGTAGCATAAAGCAGGATATAAAATAGTACAGTGTACAAAGGTATGCAGGATATCACTTCCTGCTTTCTTATGACCATGAGGGATAGACTCAGTGACTCTAAGATATTTAACTCATATGCATTAGATGACAAAGCAGTTCTAAAATGTAAATCAGTCTATGTCAGCATTCAAATTTTTTAGCTATTATATGAATTTCAGCAGCTCAAGTTGTTCCTCTCTATTTATTTGGTGTGAATATGACTCACACTAGTTTTAATTTTCTTCTTCAATTTTGCATAGGAAAAGCTTTTATCGTAAAAATTAGTTATGTTGCTTCTGGGTATATTGTAACGTTTTTTATTGAGGTGAAACAAATAATAGTCCTTCTTTTGGTGTTTTAACAGTAGATATACAAATATGGTCATATGTAAAAAAAAAAAACAACTGAATAATTGTGAGAATGGGAAGCTCTTTACAGAAATTATAAATAAAAGTTGCTGACATGATCCCACAGAAGTTCCACTCAAATTTCATGCCAATATCTGCAAGCATCACCATAAGAAAGTTTGCCTGGCTGTCAACAGAATGGAAGATGACTGTAGGAGCACTGCAAAGGACCACACTACTACACTGGAAATAGCCAAAAAGCAGATGGAATACAGCAGGTGAAGAATAATATCAAGGAGAAAAATATAGCTAATAAAGGAGATTGGAAGAGACATGGAAGAATAAAAGCAAAGTTGTACTACTTAGAAAGAAGAAATGCTTGTTCACATTAGTATAGCACTTTCTATCATTAACCATGGACCAAGGAGAAATTTGTAGAAAAGGAGAATAAGAATTGAACTTTTCCACATGCAAAATTAAGAAGTCACAAAAAGTAACAATTAAAATATTTCTCTCATTAGCTTTCCAAATTAGTATGTTTTCTTTATTTAAATTAACATGGTGTTTTAATTTATACATAGTCAAAAAATGAGCCTAGAAGTGTAAGTTAAAATAATATGAACATTTTTCAGGACCTATCTGTAGGGAAGTTAGAAAAATGGCAATTACTTTTTATTTCTAAGAAATAATATTCAATTCAATGTTGAGATTTAAATGATGTAGCACAGAAACAATTTTTTGGTTTACTTGTTGACCTAAAAATGCTATTATAACAAAATTATTGGTTATATTTAAGCATTAAATTAGATTGAATTAGATAAAACCCAAAGAAACACCATGGAAGTTTTATGCAAGACACAACAGCTGTAATGTGATGATTTTTTTGGTTTTAAATTTCTCCAAGGAGAATGAGAGTCAGGCCTTTCTGTACAAATAGCTGGAGTGGTTTTGTGGGCATAACCAGCACACACTGACACAAAAAGTACAATCAGTAAACCAGTTTAATCGTTCTCCAAGTTGATGACAGGCTGATCAAATCCATGTCCCTCTTGTAAGCATCTGCAATGCTAACCCCTGATTGGTTTCATGGTCCATTTAAAAACAAACAAAACAGAGAATAGCAAAACTGTACTGTTTTCATCTAAAACATTTTTACTAAAAAATTAACATTTTTACTTCAGAAGTGAGTCTGCAAAATCAGATGAATAAGAGAAAAATACCGCACTTATTTTGTACCAGAACAGCATACTGAG
>VWZD01005397.1:1106-18209 GCA_013396695.1 Sakesphorus luctuosus
TACAATATAACACACACACAAGTTATATGTAACAAGAAATAACCTCCCACTCCCCAATTAATACAAAGTGTATTACTCTAGATCCATAAGCACTCTAAAAGGCATTCAGTAAGAAACAGAAAGAGTAACATCAAAATGTTTCTACTTCCCTGAAACCAAACAAAATGCAAGGAGCAGCAGCCGAAGCAGGAGTGAAGCCTAAGATAGCAGACAAGGCATAGCACGTCTTCCCTGCACCTCAGCCATGGTGAAACTGAACTAAGCCACACCCACACACTGGATTTTACTCCTATTGAGATGATGTAAGATGGAGTGGAATAAAAATACTATTAGCTAGAAGAGGTCAGCTGCTCGCTAGCCCAGCCCAGCTGAAGGCAGCTGACAATTTCAAGCCCAAATCTGAACTCCCAAGCCCAAACTTAGGCCCATCAGGCAAACCCATGACAGGTATCCATAGCTAAGCAGATCTATTTTTTTGTTTATGACAGCATTTTATTTCAGGAATGCCCCCTATATAGTGTCAGAAAATTTGGTTTGCCAAAAATATCAAAGGATGTCTTCTTGCCCTTTCAGCTACATTTTAAAGTATTGCATAGCAAAAAAGTTACTAACTCTATATAGCACTTCCAAGTTAACTTACACTCCCTGTCCCCAAGTTTTATTGCAATAAAAAAGAACAGCATATAAGTTTACAATATGCCCTTGCATAATTTTCCCAGGGATATCACTATTGTTCTATGCTAAATCTGAATATGACATGTTATTTGTGTAACTGGAGAGATTCCTGATAATTATCATCTCTTTGCTTTTAACAACTATTTTATCATGCAGTATAAAATGAGGCTATTGCTTGCAGCTGTGCATTTGATAAAAATGAAATCTGCACTTTTACCAATATAAGCAAGTTTTACTGCCCACACAGCAATGATTTTTATCATGATTTGCTCATCTGAGCTGATCAGAGTCTCATCTGTACCATGAGAAAAGCAAAACAACAATAATCAATTATCAAATCCCATTAAAAGTGAAAATGAGAATTAACCTCATGTTACAGCTGTCTCTCTGACTCTCATATTCTTAATCATGTTTTATAAACAGTCATCAAATTTATGTTCCAGTACTGATGTGGAAACCTCCTCACAAAATATTCAATGTGCTCATTAATTCCTTTCCTTCTGTTCTGAATATAGAGACATGTTCATATTCCACATATAAATTATTTCAATTTAGAAATCTGGAAAATCCTGGGATAAAATACTAATTTGAGTTAATGATCCAATAAACTGTTTTTCTCTCCCCAACTAAGAAGTGTGGGTGGCATAATTGTGTTTCTGTAGATAGGAATGGGGTTTTTTTTAACTGAATATTCTCAAAGGGAGTAAAACAGTACTCTTCTTTTGTCTTTTCATCACACTAAGCCATTTGAAAACTTGATATAACCACCTGTGAGCTCAAATGGCCTCTTCCCAATCTTTCCATGCCTTTTCCATGCCTTCCCATGCCATAAAGAAGCCATCATATATAGAATTGTAATGCTTCAACTTGTTAATACCAGGGTGAAAGAATGATTATACATAGAAGCAAGTGTGTCACTAATAGCAGACAAAACATAGAAGTAGTGAAGAGAAGGAAAGAGAGGTCTCAAAATACTATTTTTACTTGTCCTTATCATTTTATCAGGAATAAACCAAAGGCAGATCTTTTTGTTTGTTGGTTTCTAATAAGAACTTAAGACCTTTTCCTTTTCCCTTGACATTTTTATTATGATATATATCATATATCTCTTTGAGGTCCTCAAATTCCAAGTCAGCTCATCTACTTTGGCTGTGGCTTTTCCAGAGACAGCCTTCAATAACCTGCACAACAGAAAATGGAATGCAGGTAAGAGTCACTCATGAATTCAGTACTTGATTTTTACTTCAAAGCTAAAAAAATTCTTTGATTTTGGTGTACATCTTGATGCAGCCATTCCTGTCCAGCTGGATGCCATCAAGAACCACAACCAGATTGCGACAGGGCATTCTGACAATGGATCTTTAAAAACCCATTAAGACAAACCTTTAGTGCAACTGAGAGCTTATGGAATTAAATTGAGGGAAAAAGGCTCACTTTCAAATTAAAATAGCAAAAAAAAAAAAGAGCTTATTTGAAAATTATTCTGAAGAAGTTTATATAAGGCCATTTGACTATGCCATGTTCTGTTTTCATTTGTTTGTTTTGTTTGTTTTTACAATTTTTACAATTTTATTGTTTTACAATTATAGGCAGCCGTTGGGAGAGGGAGAGGACAGCAAAGGAAGAGAAAAAAAAAACCAAAACAAAAGGAGTAGCATGTTCCTGTAAAATGAACATGCTGTTTGTAACATAGAAATAAAATTAAAATTCAAAGAAAATACACTCAGAGTGGGCTATTTAATTTTTAAAAGACCTGCACAGTCAACAATAAAATGTATGTATCAAATTTATAATGAATATTTAAATTACAAAATAACTACAGAGTTACCATTAATTACTAAAAAATTATTTCAGTGAAAAAGGAAAATTCAATTATTCTTTTCACGAAACTTTTCATGAAACAGCAGCCATGAACATATATTGCTTTATAAGCTTCCTCATAGGCAAGGTATATTACATAGTTATTGGATATATGACAAGTCAAGAGCAAACAGAAAGATGTGGTGGAGTCGCAAAATTGATTTTATGAATGTATGATACAAATTTCTGGTACTGGCAATTTGACTGCATTTTATTCTGTAATGAATGTTTTTGGATATCATGGAATTAAAGAGAGTACCAGAGGCTCATCTCTAGAACTCATATAACACAAACAAAAAATACACATGTAAATAAGCAAAGAAGATCTACGTAATGCATAACACAGAGATTTATAATGCTGGCATAGTTGCACTTCTTTGTTATCAGGACTTTCCCTCATATCACACTCAAATCTCCTTGGAGCATCCTCTTCAGCCTCCCTCTTCTTAATTTTATCTTTCATATTATTTAATAATATTTATCACAGGGGTTTCTACTGATTAACAGACAGTCTATAACTTCTGGTTTTTTAATAGACAAGTGAATTCATGGGAAGGAAGTGGCTTGTCTGACTTCATTAACACAAACTGCATGTGTAGTAATAGAAGTGCAAGATTCAGTATTTGCTGTAAGTATGATACATCAGCAGAAAATAATGTTCAGTTTATGCTCTAGAACTTTGAGCAGAATCTGCTAAGTACTAGGGCAAGCTAAACAGGCCAATAAATTGAAAATAAAGAAAACATGAAAAACGCCAAAAAGATAAAATACAAAAAAACCACTGAACTTTACAATATAATCAACCACAGCTGATTTTATTTAGTCAAGATATTTAGTATTTGACTTTAAATCATCCATCCTTACTTGGAAATTTTATATTTATTCTGAAGTATATATAAAATTTAGAATATCCATCATTATTTTTCAGAAAATATTAAATTAATTTGTGATGATTGACTAAAAATAGTCAATAGTATGAAATTGAACTGGCAATGTTTGAAAATTTGGTTGGCAATGTGACTGAAATATATTTCAATTAAACACAACAGGTTGAATCTCACAATATGGAAATTCTTTGCTTTTTATTATGACTATGTTAAAGCAAGTATGTCTAGGCCTACTAATTTCAGAGGCTGCATTACTGGGTTTTAATNTAATTTTCAGTTCTGTTAGACATTTATAGCTTAAAAAAGGATGTGTAAAAATATGAAATGTCAAGTATCTATTTTACATTTTCAGAGTTTTGAGTATTGTTTTATTATTTTCAAAGTGAAACTTAGTTCTTTATCTGAAAGTACCCTTTTTCCAGATCCCGACTTAAATTATAATGGCAATAAAACACGCAAACAAACAATTTTAAATTATTGTTCAAATAAAATCCTTGAGTATATCCCCTCTTTTCCTTTTTTTTTTCATTTCAACTATCCCTTCTCTTACAAATTACCTTTACATCTGCCAAAAATATATCCTAACTTTTCATGCCCCCTATTTTTACTATAAACTCAGGCCTAGACAATTCCTCACTTACTCAGTTCTCCAGCATGTTGAAGTGCCAAGCAAAAGTTTGAGGCTATAGACAAAGAAATAAAGCAAAGATGAGCTCAAAGTGAAATTTTCTTTTGTAATGACATATAGATATTTTTTATACTGTGTCTTACAGCATTGTAATAAATACCTAATTTGAATACCTATTATGCTGCCTCCATTAAAAAATAAAACTTCATTAATAGAAGAATGATAGCAGAATCTGTCTATATACTAAAATCTTAAAAAATCCAGGATATCATATTTATCCATTTAGTCCCTATGCTTTATGAATATAAGTTTTCATACTTGCTGATTGTTTCCATATATTTATTTAAGAGTTTATCTTTGGTTATTTGACCACATTGGTCTGGCTGTTCAAAGGCTATGTATAGGTTTCATAGATGGAGACAAGCAGCAGTGAAGCATGGAGAGAAAGGAGGAGAGATTCTCACATGACTAATTCTGCTCTGCTTCTCATTTCATGTGAAACATCCCATGATAACTAAGAGATGCAGAACGTGCACATCCATATTTCACTTTTGACATCAGTATTTTGATCAGCCAACAGAATATTCAAATACATTCAGGGAACTAGATCCCTAGTGACCTGTGGTAAGGTGTCAGTATGCCTGCTTTTATTGGCATAAGAGATTCAGCTGAATAAATACAATCTGGTGTTTTCCATGAGGAAAAAAAGCGAGGTGACAGAGAAGTATATTTGGTACTTGGCACATGTATCAGATCTCAACTGAGGGGGCTTTTCTTACGTGTATAAATCAGATATTAATATTAATGATAGTAGAGCTATGTAACTAAGGAATAGCTAATGATAAAAATTGTGAAGATTTTATGTCTTTGGATGTCTCATTACAGACTGGAACACATGAAATTTCTTTTATTTTGCTTGGAAAGAGTTCCCCAATATACCTCTTTTACACACAAAATAAATATACAGTGAAATATCTTCAATAAATGCAGGATCAGGCTCCTAGTTTCAGCTCTTTCAGGGACCACAATTAATTTTGAAGATACTTGTTTTCTCTTTAGAGTGTTAGCAAACATTTGGTTGAGACCAAAGCAGGGCTTATTTATAGCAGAGAGCATTCAGCAAAATATGGCTACTACCTCAAAGAGCCTACCACCTAATTTATCAAAAGATACAGCAAATGAGAAGAAAAACAGTAATAACAACAGCATAGATGAAGATGAAAAATAATGATAAACACAGGTTGAAGTTAGAATCACTGACACTATTATGAATTACATCTCAGAAGGTAATAATTTGCTATGTACTAGTACATGCTTCATCTATAAATAGGAAAATAATGAATGTCAAGCACTGTTTTTCATCTGTGTAGCTTCATCGTACATCTCTCTCTTTTCTTATAGACCAGAGCTTGAGCACTGAAGCAGCAACCTCATCTTCTACCAAAATGACTTTACAGAGTCCAGCAAAAGGACCAATTTTCAGGATAGTGAAGTAATAATGCAACTTTTCCTACATTTTTGCAATCAAATATGACTAAGTCCACTGTCCTTGCTGGAAATTTCCTTTATCATCCTTTGCCAGCCTCCTGAGAAGGAGACCTGACATAGTTAGAGATATATTCTATCTCATTTGAAAGAATCACTCAATCATTTCTCATCTCTGGTGATCAGTCTTTCTTGCTGTCTTCATCCTCAGACCAAAGCCAATACAAAGGGAATTTCCTGCATTTGGATCATTCTGCATTTCTCATATTGCTCACTTATATTATTGCCTCATTATTCTACAGAGTTGAAGGATACAGGTATATGATGAATGACGAACACCAGAAGAGTTAAAAGCTTTTGTATTTTGTATGGCCAGACTTCATGAACAAAGATTTGGGAAGGGCTCTCCCCGTGTGGGTGTGCCCTTACAGCCTGCACAGTGGATTTTTTTAGGTGAGGCACAGCGTGCACAGAACTGGCCCCACCGTTTAAGTGCTAAGGTCCATCTGCCACGACCGAGCGATCTTGGACAGTGACAGTGAAGTCCTCGGGACTGTCACAGCACCCGGTACTAACCAGGGCTGACCCTGCTGAGCATCTGAGATCTGACAGGATCAGATGGCAGGGAGGCATTGAACTGCCAGAGGATGGTCCCTGCTGAGACTTGAACTCAGGTCCTTGGGATTCAGAGTCCAGAGTGCTCTCCTTTACACCACAGGACTACCCAAAAGTTAAAAGTAAAAGGTAACACCTAGAAAAAGGAATCTGAACCTTTAAGGAGTTCACCAAATAGAAGTCCACCATTTTTTGTAGATGGATTGCATGATGTAAAAACCTTACAGCTGTACAAATATCTGCTGTTTTTTCACTATCTTGTTTTGTTTGGCAGTGGGGAGGGGATTCAGGAATGATTAGAATGTTAAGTCAGATCCTCTAATACTGTGAAGCAAAATAACGAAGTCCCTTTATGGCTACAATATTAAGCTACTTTATCTAGAATAAAACCTAACCTCTTGTTTTCATTTACACTCCAGATTCAGAGCCAGTGTCATTTACAATTTCTGGTCATCAGGAGATTCTTACCATTCTCTGAAAATCAATGATTGATTAGTTAGTCTGAAACCAAAAAAGCGCTGTGTCTGGCATTACTAAGAGTCTGATCTTGATGCTTCCGTAGTTTCTTCAGAAAAGGTAACATTAGACAAGTACCAATGACAACAATCACCTGTTTTTGAAGGACAGTGCAAGTGAGGCCCAAGTCTCTGGCCAAGTTGATTTCTAGCTGAGATTCTTTAGATGGAAAACACCTCAGGGAGTGAAGAGTTTTAGAAAAATTAGTAGGAAAATGTCTAAGAAAATTTAGAAAGAAAACATCTAAGCTGACCAAATCCATCAGTTCACATAAGAAAACTCAGAGGCTCTAAGAATATTGAAAAAAATTTATGGTGACTTCCTAATATAAGATGAAATGGAGTACTTACATTAATTGTAATGGTAATACCATATTGCAGATGAAAACAGTGATTGAATTCAGAATGATGACCACAATGGATAATTCTTCCCTATTATTTCATGAAATAAGACCCCTAATTCTAGCACTTTTCCAGAGGCTTCAGTCATGATTATATTTCTCAATTTTATTAATGGTAAAAAAGACACTGATTTAATTATAGAAGATAATTATAACCATATGTTAGGAAAAAACCCTCATAAACAATACACATATCCTATGTAGACCAAAGAGAACCGAGGTGAACAGCATTATGTAATCAACAGCAGTTAAAAGTAGTTCCATGACTAAACCAGGCCCTAAACTACCCTACTGTAATCTAAAGTAATGCTTTTAGTACAGTAAAAATGAACGCAAATCCATCTTTTCTAGTGTATTTTCTTGTTTTGTCTTCTTAACATGTAGTAGGGATACATAAATACTTCTGGAAAAAGTATGTAAGCCTGAAGTCTACTATTGTGCTTTCAATTGATCAACTGCAGAAATCTTACATTTCTTTGCCTGTAAATGAGTCCAGTTCACATGGTGTTAAGATACCAGATCAGTAACTGTTGGGTCAGAACCACAAGTGTGTAGAGAGGGAAGGGATGGGTCAAACCTCATGGAGATGGGGTGGCATCTTATCCCCTGTAGCAGGTCCCTGGAGCCCACATGGGGAAGCCCTGGAGCAGCTGCCAGACACAAACAGCCTGGGAAAACGAATACCCCCACACCTCCTGGAGGCTCAGATTGGCAGGGACAATAGGAACACTGCCCCTCATCCTGGCCTGGGACCCCTAGAGTGGCCGGGGGGTCAGGGGCCCCACTTGGGGGGTTTGGCTACAGAGACCAGAACAGATAAAACCAAAGGCATATGTTTGTTACATGTCACTGCCCTGCCATCTGGACATGTAAGAGCTGGTCTTCCACAAGGTTCTAGTGGTAGGTATCACTACCTCTTTCTCCTTCTCTCTTCTTCCTCCCTCTGCTTCTCTTTCTTTGCTCCATTCTTGATGCTTTGGGTGGCTTGGAGCAAGAGAGGTTAGATTTTTACTCAAGTGTCATGGAGGAATTGGATTTTGACTTAAGTGTTGTAGATTAATATGTCCTGAATTGGTGGAATATTTTGTCTAGCTTGTGTGGTGCCCTTTGGAACTTTTTCAGATTTCCCTTATTTCCTCCCCTAAATTATAAATAAAAATACCTCTTGGGAACAAATCTATGGCTTATTCTCTTGAAGCTATATCGAGGTATTAAAGAACCCTATATATGTGTGTGTATATATATAGATATATATATATATATATACACACACACACACACACACACACACACACATATACACACATATTACATACATATGTATACATATATACACACACACACACACACATATATATATATATACATAAAATTAAAACTAGTGGAGCCCTTGAGCCATCAGCTCTGGGGCTGGGGTGTTACACATGGCGCAGGGAAAATTTTTCGTGTAGCTGATTACAGAAATGTTTATTTTACTTAATGGTGACTCAACAACACCTCTTTGCTTATACTGTAAGTCTTTTTCAGGATGGTGACAGTTGTTCCAGAGGGGTTTTTTTAATTCTGATTTTCACATAAGAGGTTTAGGAGTCAGGACTGGAAAATAAACTTATTGTAGCAAAGATAATCCTTCCTATCCAGCCTGTGATAAAGAGGTTGTGAGATTCTCTGCTACTGTCTCCTTATTCCTGAGGGCTTAGCCTTTTCCCTGACATTCATCTGTTAAATTTCATAAGGCATTGAAGTCTTAGAATCATAGCATTTATTTCCTAATGTTGTTTTCAAGTGTTTTTATTATTAGTCTTTCAGACTTTCAAATAACCCTTTCTCCTCCATCGCTTCAACATCCCCCACCCCTTTTTACGTTCCATAGTTTTGCTCAATACACTGGTTTTTTTCTGGATTCATTCATATTTCTGAGTACTTACTCTTATCTTCCATTTAGCTCTAGTCATCTGCTGAACCACGTTGACTTACTGGAAGGAACACAGGCTATCAACTTGAAACATCTCCTCCTCTGAGCTCATTTCAATCAGTTTTCTTCCACTTGGCCTATGGTTTAATGTTTTTCAAGTATTATTTCAGCTTTTATAGTATTTTCTCACCAAAAACAACTAAATATGTTTCTGAAAGGGAATAAGAAACAGATCTGTAGAAAGGTGGGACAATATTTTTGCAGCTCAGGTTTGATTCTTCTTTTGTTTGTAACATGTCTCTGCAGGAAATGTGAAAAATAATCTTACCCTGGGTTAATAACTTATTTTCTGCTTTGCTTTAACGGTTGTTTTGGGTTTTGGGTTTTTTTGTGTTTTGTTGTTTTTTTTTTTTTCCAGTGAGGTTTCAGTTTTCCTATCTTCCCTGACAAAATAAGAAAGGATAGCTGGAAGATAGAAGTAAACATATTGTTCAAGACAGGAAAAATGTAATGGAATACTGTTCTGGTAAAAGAACTGTTGTTTTGTTGACAGCAAGTATTACCGTCTTTGAAAAACACTGACTGGCAAGATAAGAGAAATAAAATTACTTTGGGCTACCTGCTATTTTGATGTTGCATTCTCCTTTTTTTCTAACCACTTCACAGGAAATCCCAGACTCTTCTATGCAGGAAGGAATGACTATCTTCTTTCACCTTTACTTGCTTCACTGAGATTTTGACCTGGGAGTTCATGATCATATTCTGCAGCACAGCAATGCAGAAGTCATGCTTTGCACATTCATACATCACACTGCAGTGTTTTTTTAAGCTTGTTTTTGGGTGGAATAAGCAAGGAAAAAGAGTAAAAAAGTATTTATGAGAAAAGAATCAGCATTACAGGCAAATTGAAGCCTTTGTGGCATTAGCACAATGACATGTGTTCTTTAAAAAGTTGCAGAAAAAAGGACCACTGAAAATTTGGGTGGAGATGGAAGAACTACACACAAAGCAAGAAGGAAGTATCTGGTACTCAGAAGAGAGTGAGGAAATTGTCAGCAAGGGAGATGGGTGGGAAAGGCTGCAAAGATTCCCTGGAAAAGGCGGTGTTGCAAAAATCCCTGGAAAAGGTGGTGTTGCAAAGATTGAATGCAAAGATCTAAAGAAGGAGAAATGCATAGGGAGACATCATTGGTGTATTAAACCAAACTGGCAGTAGGAAGTAAAATCTTGTACCTTTCAGTAGTGCATGTATGTTTACCAAAACGCTGGGACTTTCAAGCCCATTCTATGTGAATGTGCCAGGGACAAAATTGGTTTACTTTTTCAAAATGGATATAAAATTCTGCATGGAATTTAGCATTCTGTTTTCCTGAGAAGTGATTTTATTTGATTCTATAATGTAATTAGATCAATCCAATATTCAGGTATAAATCCGTTTTCCCATTTTAATATTTGTACATTCATTTGTGGTGTCAGTGTATGCAGCAGGCTTTTATCCAAAGGCAAAGTAACATTATTAAAAAGACTAAGCTGCCATAGCCCGGAAGGACTGTTGGAAACCACAGAAAACTAAATAAACTTCACTCTTTATTCATTGAGGTCAAACCTGCAGGCATGAAAACTGTATTTAATTGCATTCTTATTTTTTAATTTCCCTACTATCTGTCAATACATTAAAAATCACAATTATCTTTTCCCAAAACAACAATCATGTACATATACATTGAAAGTGTATATCTACATGTAGGGATATTTAAAACTTCTTTTAAATATCAGCCAGGAAAAGCAATTTCAAAAAAAACCCAAGATCTCTGTGACAAAACAGAATCTGTACAAGCCAATTTTGGATAATATCTCACTAAGAGATTTATATGTCTTAAAGTCCAAAAATACAAACAAAGCAACAATCTCCAGCTCTGAAAATGTCCATTGTTTTGTGACTTGCTCCAACAGTAAAAGCAATACCTTTCTTTCTACGTTTTGGACTACTTCTTGTTACCTGTTCTCCATCTTGCATCAAGAAAAAAAGATGACTGGAGTGCAGCAGGTAGGAAAGCAAAAGCTTTTCATGTTTTCACTGCGGTGTACTGTTCATAATTTCTGGGGTCTTTCTCACTGCCAAAGGAATATACTTAGAGATTGTGACAACACTGCAGCCTTTTTTCTGTCATCAAGCACATCTGAATTATCAAACAAAAGATTTGAGATAATAGCTGTCTGAAAAAGAAAATGAAAGCCTTACAGAGAAGCAGATGCTACAGCATTATATATTCTGCCTGTACACTGTGCTATGCATGGCCAGCTGTAACAGGAAAAATGCTTATTTTAATGTTACACTTTGGTCTTCCGTGCAATGTCACAGCATTACAACATCTGGCTTTCCTCCTCTCCCTCCACTATTTGATGTAGCCACCTCCCACACCTACTTATTGACACACTCTGCTCTCTGGAAGTAGCTTTTGCTGAGGGAATATGCATCGTTTTCTGTTTGTTTACATTCACTACACACTTCATAACCACAGTTGCCCCTCAGCACAATTCAATTTTCTCAAACAACCTTAGTGCTTGAGCTACCAGTTACTGCAGAGATCATTTTCACTGCTTATTGGAAAAAAAAAAAACAAGCCAACACACAAAAAACAAACAAAACCCCCTCCAAACACCACCCCCCCTTCCCCCCCAAATAACTTGATATTAAACCATAATATTTTGAGCAAGTGAAAACATGTAGGAGGTGGACATTTTACCCATTGTTTTCAATAGGCATGAGGAAATAATTTTGCTTTTTTTAATGCTGTAGTGATATACAGTAAAGAACATTATGCATAACCCAGCACAGCCTTGAAACAACTGATATTTATAAATTCAAATTCCATCCATGCCTGGATAAGTGCAATGGAATTTTTCTGCCACATTATGACCTTAAACAGAAATTTGAAGCAAGCCCTATTTAAATAAGATGAAGAATACCACATATTCATTTTGTCTTGAAATTACTCATCATCTTATTCATGGTCATACTTTTTAAAAAAGATTATCATGTATAGGCATTGTAATCTAGAAAATAAATAGCACGAAAACCTCTTCTATTAAAAAAAATGGGATCATTAGCCCTGCATATTGGATAAAAACTTTTCATTATATTTGCACCAAGCATCAGGTTGGATTATGTTTATAATGCTTGGAAATTATATGCTGCCCAATTTAATCTTTGGAAGTACTTCTTCCAAGTGGAAACCTTTCTGTGAAGCAGCGTTATGAGCAGACGCGTCCTCCAGCAGCTCTGGCCCAGGACTTCCTCCTTACCCAGCCTCTGGAGCCAAGTCTAGTGCACTCAGGGAGCTGGGGTCCCTGCCCAGGCTGTGGGACATGACAGCTGCTGATTTCCCATTTGCAGGTTCAACCCATGGTGAAGCTGAGCATGTATCCACCAGCTCAGATCCATTCACACTGGTGCTTCCCAGTAGCTCCATCCAGTCCTTGCAGCACACACATACGGGGCAGATAGTGAGACTATTCAGAGAGATAGCTAAGAAAGAATTGAACAAGAAGATAGGACAGACTGGGCTGATCAGGCACAGGGTTTAGTCAAATAAGCAGGGTGACTGACCACATTGTATACAGGACCTGCTCCTTTATCCCACGTTTTCTCCTTTGTTCCTTCACATTCCCTACCCCTGCATTTTCCTGCATCAGTTTGATCTGAGCTTTCTCCTCACCATTTTGAACCCTGCTGTTTCCATCCTCACTGGATGCAATGCCCTGGTTTGTGTGCAGTTTCTTGAGAGCCCATCAATTACTGTGATTGGCAAGGTTTGTTTCTTGGGTTTTTTTCTCTACATTTTTCTGTCAGGTTTGTGTCACATCTCACACTTAGCAAAGGAATAAAAGGCCTGTTGTTTCCTTGTGCTGACAATGTCCTCTGGCATCTAAAAATCATGATGGAAAATGTTGTTCACTTCAAATGTAAAGAATCAAAAACTTGATCATGGTAAGGAACACAAAGATGAATGGGATCTTTTAGCAAGAAATCTTGTGAAAGAGAAAGGAAAAGAGCAGGTAGCTGGTGAGTGAGAACTGAGGTGGGCTGTAGGAGAAGAAAGCTGATATTCATACCAAGGAGAAGGAATGGGAATGATAAAGTAAGAATGTAATAGCTGTAACCATCTGATTATAGTGAGAATCCCTCCAGATTCCCCAGTGAAATCTGGTGCTCTGATGTCCTCCATCAATAGGGAAGATTCATGAATCCTTCTAGCAATATTTATGTTATGACTGCCAAAGAAATGGTACACTCAGAGGGCGAAGCTGCTAGCTCTGCATCTGCTCTGTTAGTTTGAAGTCCAGAGGCCTGTTTTAGGGATTTAAAGACTCCAATGCTGGTGAAGATATGAAGGAATAATTTTCTGTTCCTTGTTTGAATATATGTCCAAGATGTATATATTACACAGTTATTTGATATTAATGTAGCCAATAAATATAAATGTAACGAAATCATCTGTGCCAGTCACACATAAAAGCTTGCTCAGAGAACTGCAGAAAATTAATTTTAAAGTAACCTAAAAATTGATATAATGTCCACAACTAAAATTTCAACTCATTGTACACATCTGTTTTTAAAGTACTTGCTGTTTTCAATTGATACCTCATTCATCACTTCAGAAAATCACTCTTATTCACAATATCTTTACAGATTATGTACTAATATAGCACATTCATATAGATCTTTATACCATCTCTTTACTTTTTGGTGAATATGTAATACAGGACAGAAGGAGCTTCAGAAGTAAACATAACACAGCCGTACTGCACTGCAGATCTAGATTAGATGATAGCCTTTTCCTTAGCAGCTCTGTGAAAAAGTTTTGTTACAAAGTTTGTAATGAATTTTTAAAGGCTTTTCTTTGCTAGTTTTTAATCATTGTTTTGGAGGTTTTACCACTACATATCCCAAGTCTAATTTATGATTATTTAGAAGAAACAGAGAATCCATCAGGCTCCATATCCTGAGTTTGTACAGAATGACACTCTGCCAACCACACAGAAGAATAACAGGTTACAGACACCCCAAACTGGGCACCCAAATCTAGTGAATATATTTAAGCTTAATTTCTCTGCATGGCCATTACCCATCTGTAAAATGGAGATAATAAAATCCCTTAACCTTATGAGGGTTTTGTGAATATAAAGTAATGCCTGACATTATATTAATGAGTTCAATTTAAAAAATAGCACAGAAAAATCAATAATTTCTGCTTAAAGAGTGCAGTCTGAATAATTTGAAGTCAATAAGGCATGTCCACACACTGACGAAGGACAAGAGAATGAAATACTGAATACTTCTAATTAAGGAAGTACTATTTATGACTGATGGAGCCAAGGATCCCAAGTAAAAAAACTCTGTGATGATGTAATTAAAGACCATTATAATGCATATGCCCAAGGGAGCCAAATTAAGGCTGCATTGGGCAACTTTAATTTTGATGTTTTCTAATTTGAGTGCTTGACTTTGTGACCTTAATTTTTTTAATATAATTTTCTGAATATTATAATAATTACTTGAGTAGGAAGAGAGAAATTAAGGAGTTATGCAAGATTTTAATTTGTGACTTGAAAAGCAATGAGCCCTAGACAAGAAAGAAGAGAGTCTTGAAGCTGGCTGATATTTCAAAGACACTGAGGAGGCACTACTATTGCTATGAGAAGATAAGCAAAGGGACAAGTGTAACACAGAGAGCTTCTCAGTCACCTAATTTTTAAGTGTTTTACAATGACACATGAAATATGTTCTAATATTTTCTTCCCAGCCACATCACATTCTGTCAGACTCCTGACATAGAAATGAAGTCCACTCACATTCCATAGCTTCCTATAAACGAGGTCTTCTTCAAGAACGATCTTTCCAGGGAGGGAAAAATTACAGTTCATCACCCATTTTTGTTACCTTTTGTTATCATGGGACATTAAAAAAGGTTTTGCTGGTTCCTTAGAGTGCTCCTCAACAGTGTTAATGATGACTGGATCTTACAGAGGAGCTTTCATGAACTCATGACTAGCATCAGAACTTCTGCTACATTGTAGATTTTTTTATATCACCACAAAAATGTGATCCAATTGTTAAAAAAGGAAGTGGAAAGAGTGATCAACCCACTTTTCAGTGGCTACTATTTTTCCAATAGCACAGAAAGAGAAATCAACTCATTTTTAAGTTGTCTTGTATTTTTTCAAGGTAAGAAACTATTACTTTGTGGGATAATAAACCAAAAATACATTTTTTCTAGTCTACATTCATCCAGATGAAGCTTTAAGCAGAAGCGGATACTTAACAGAGGGGATTCAAAAATATTTCTCAAATGTGTCTGGTATTTACAATACTTTCTATATTTCTAGCACCTTTAAATGCCAACAGCATATTGTTTTTTCCACTTGTTTCAGAACTGTACAACATACTAACTAAGGGTCAAGCCTAATGTAGATTCCTGGCACACCACTGCTAGCTCCAGACAAACTGAGTTGACTGTAGAGCTTAGAAAACTAAAGGATGCAGCAAATCTGTTCTCCATGCAAAGTCAGTACATGACTGTGTGAATACAGTTGTGTCAAGACTAAGACAGTGGTGCTGCACATTACATGAAAAGAAGCCTGTACTCCTTTTTGTGATATAAAATTTAGTCAAAACAGCTCTTTCCTCTTCTCTACTCCCTGTCCTGCCCTGTGTTCCTCACCCAGCTACCTGACTCCCCCAGCAATTCAGGAAAGGACTGTTTCTTTCCACTGTAGAACCTGATCATGCGACCTTACAAATCACACCAAAACATAGACTGAACTACAGTACCAAGAAACAAAGCCATTACACTAATTAGTATTACTCATCCTTTATGAATTCTTTGCACTAATATATACCCAGATTCTTTCACAGTAAATACATCCTCGGCAGCAGAGCAGAATGGTTAATAACATTATAGAATGGAAGTTACTTACCTGTTGGGTCTGGCAGGAGAAGAACCCAGAGTGGAAATGGGGTGAATTCTGTCTAGCCAAAGCCAAGCAGCACCTAAAAGATAATGTTCATGCTGGAATTAACTTCCATTCACAGTGTGTGTCCCCTAACACTTCTGTACCCTGAGATTAATACTTATATTAGCAGACAGTGCTGAGGTAGCAGGATTCCCTAAAGACACTGACAGCATAGACTGAAGAGAATATTGTATCTTAACATCCACACTTGTCCTGGTTCTAGAAGCTGGCAAAGAGGGCTTTTGAAATATCGCAAATATTACAGAAATAGTACAGGGTGTGTTAAGATCCCAATGTGGTTATACACTTTCATATGTGTCAATGTAAACATAAATTTAGGTCTTCCAGCTTTGGATAAAATTAATATCCAAAACACACCTTGAATCTCCTCCAAGGAGTTAAATATTACTGAGATGTTTAATGTATCTATTTCAGTAAAAGGGCGGATGTGGCTTTCAAAATTCAACAGTGATGAGCAGATTAAAAAATTCTCTCAGTTCTTGTGGTTTGTAATAAGTATCACAGTGAAACCCAGAATAGCCATATCCCCAAGGAAAAAAACCCCACCATATCTTAAAAAAAACCCCAACCCCCCAAACAAACAAACAACAACAAAAAAACTCCTCATGTTATTTTGACTCCCCCTAAACAAATTCCATGCCAATCCATGTGAGATACACAGAGAAGATAACCCAGTAATTGCTAAGGAAACCTTAACTTCAGTTAGATTCAATATGATTCAGTAGATCATATTGAGTGATTTTGACTTTACACTGCATGAAAGAAAATCACAGAAGACTTAAGATGCTGTTAATTAAACTCTTAACTTTAATCTGATTCCCTTCATGAGCAGTGTGAACAAGGTGGAAAAATACTGGACTAAAAGCCAGAGCATAATCCTGGTTTTCTTAATAATTCCCTGAGTAGCCTTAAGCCCTTCTCTTAATCTTTTTACAACTCAGCCTCCCCATCACTTAAAAGATGCCAGAATACTTAGTCAACGGATTTTTGCATCTGCAATATGGCTTTGAAAACACTCTAAGTGAAAGCATAAGTACTACATACTTTCTTTCAAATTTCTGTACTGTTTCCTGTTCAGGAATAA
>VWZD01005397.1:18236-39208 GCA_013396695.1 Sakesphorus luctuosus
CTATTTTTTTTCCTATGATGACAAAAACTTTGTCAGAACAGAAGGTGTACTCTATGAATAACTGAAGACTCAAGAACACCTGGTTTTATTTAAGTTAAATCAAGAAGCAATTCATGTCAAAATCATATAATGCAGTTTGTGAATTAAATATTAATGCAATTAAAAATATCAAAAAGTGAAAGCAATACAGTTTTCAGGGTTTTCCTAAAGCCAAAAGCACAAAATATACTGCAGACAGTTTTAAAATCTTGGGGTAACTATCAGAATGGCAATGAGCTACTCACAATCTTCCAACACAAACTTTGGATCTGCAAGTTTATTTCTTGCAGTCTGCTCTTTTTGAGGAAGATTTCTTTACAGTGGTACGGTACAGAAACTTTGCAATGACTAATGATTAATTTAAGTTGTCCTAGTAATGAACGCTATCATATAATTTGAAAACCTGCTAAAAAGATGTAAGCAGAAAGAGTACTAAAACCTGACAAAGGGAAAAAGGTCTTACCTATTTGTTTGAGGGTATCGCATTTTGTTTTATTTAATATTTGAAGTCTTGCAATAAGGGATGAATAGCACATTGGTGACATTTTTAATTGATATCAAGCTGCAAAGCTCTGTAATCGTTACTGAAGAGGGAAAAACTGCATAGAAGAGATCTAGTCATATTGGAAAGCTGGGCAGACAGAGAAATGAGAATTTCTTGTGAGATAGTGCAGCTACAGAATATTCCTCAGTTTTTGGAAGAAATTTTTTAGAAATAGTACTTTATTAATTGTCACTTGTGATTCAAATAAGATAGGGTCTAAATACCACTAGTTGCTTCCCTTTGCTTTTTCTCTAATTTATCACTCTTATACATTCAAAAAAGAATACTAGGTCTATTTTAGTGGAAATCAACAAACAAACAAACCCCCCAGAAAACATCACTAAAAATTAATGAAATTATAAAGGGTCACTAAGTAAATTAACAGTCATCTCTGAAAATAACAATGGGACTCAAATTAGAAATGCAAATTATCAAAACTAACTAGATGATGATTAAAATAAGATTATGTACTTTGGTATGACTAGCCCAAATGGACTTGCTCAGAGCCTTACTCTAAATGTGTCTTTCCATCATACGAGAACCTACATTAATTAAATATAGTACTGGTACAATCTACCTTAATAAGATAGGCAAGAAGTCTCTGTTGTGTAGGGTAGCTGGTCGAGGCTGTGGCACTGAATTATAAAAAGGAATTGTGAGATTCTTCAGATTGACACAATTTATTTCTCTGCTGTCAACTTTTGGTCCCTAAGAAGTCCTACCTAAGAGTAATGTCTGCTTTCCAGCTCCTTTCTTGTGCTTGGATAGGAAAAAAAGGAGAAACGTGTTAAGAAAGTAGGGAAAGGACTTCTGTTAAACTACTATGTAATTTTATTTCTAGTTCTCTGTGACTTATTCACACATTATAAATCATGAATACACAATGAAACCACAGAGGATCAGGTACGATGTGTCCTAGTTACAGAGGCTGGGATCAGTTTTATTACTATGTGAGTGTAACCAAAACTGTGTATTCTACACCCTCCATGTCATTTCTGATGAACTGTTAATAATGGATTATTTGCACAGCTGCCCAGGGCACACCTGACACCTCAGGCTACAAGCTGGGTGTTAAAGAACCCTGAAAGACAGTGGAGTGTTTCTGTCTTCACACCAATGAGTCAGCTGCGATAACTCCCCTACAGAGAGGGCATCAGCAACTTCACACCCAGCTTGAGGGGTTATGTCTGCTAATGCGCCATTAGAGACTGGCCCAACAGGCAGCTGCAATGACCTAGACCATCAAAGATTCCAAAATCACCCATTGTGAAGCTCTCCAGCCTGGGGGAGGTACTGGGCATTCCCACCTGAACCTAAACATATATAACCTTTGGGGTTTGGGACTTCTGGTACCACTTGTCAGATCCAGAGGAGAACCAGAGCCTCAACAAGACTGCAATTGCTACTCGACAAGCCTGTGACCATCATCCTCACCAACATTTTTGTTTCCCTTTGCACTCAGGGGGACCACGTGGTGCTCAGCACCAGGGCTAATAAGCACCATTCTGTTTGTGCCCCAGTGTGCTGGGTTATACATCTGATTTTGTGGATTAAAACCAGTTTTTCTCTGTATCATTATATTTATTGTAACCATTTTAGTAAATTGTAACACTGACTTGTAATCGCTCTTGAGTTGGGCTCATTTCTCCTGTTGGTTTTCTTTAAACCAGCATAAATGTAAATACAGTTAAGGATGAGACTGTAAGATAAAAATCTTAAAAACAGTACCCATCGTTTCAAGGCTAGTATAATGACTCATAACAGCATAATATAGTTTGACCTGTTAGTCTTTCTACTCAATTGTCTGCGTTAATTTTGGTTTCCATTTTGAAGACCTTTTGAAGATCATTTAATTTTCAAAACAAGGCTACCTGACCAACAATCAATTACATATTTTGTGTTTACTTTTGACCAGAGTTTTGGACTTTATTGATAGCATTTTGATTTCTTTTTAGCAAAACAAGTAATCAATTAAAGCACTTGTTTCATCTGTGTTTAACAGCAACAAAACCAGTTGTTTTTCAGCTTAATTTTTAAAATGTCAGAGAAATATTTGAAAGACATTTTCTGAATTTCCATTTTATACAGGGTGCTGAGAGATTAATACATTGTGAAGGCGAGGCAATAAGCTGTGTATTGTTGATTATTTTTCTCAGTATCTGAAGAGAATCTTGGTTTTTTAAAGGCTAACAATTAAAACAATTATTGCATTGTTTTTGTCAATTTATTAAATCTAAAAAGATTTTTTTTTATTAGGTATGTTGTTCCTTGATACAACAAACATCAAAGACGCAAAGAACAATTGACTTACTTGTCACAAAATTTTCATTCCTCAATCTGCACCATATTTCATTAAGGTCCTTTAATATTATTTAATGTAACCATAAACTTGTAGGTTTGTTCCAAAGGAGGTCTTTTCTTTGGGAATTTTTTGGGTTTTAGCAAAAGGCCTTTTCCTTATTCATCATGTTTCCAGTAAAATAAATAAATCCTCAATTTATTATTGCATTCTCCATCATAAAGTTATCTCTTCACATACTGTTTCATCACACATTACTTACCTCAAGAGTAATCAGGAACAGGATACTGCTAGCACAGCACTGTTGTGTGACCCCACCTGAAGAGCTGTGCAAGCTATTATAAAAACAGGTGAACTACAAAAAGCAATCTTCAGTTTCATCTCACATTCTTTAATTCATATGCAAACTCTTTGCAACTTTCTCCAGTTATAATGCTATCTTATGCTAAGTGACAGAAATATCAGCATTTGGACACAAAAGGAATTGCATCTGAGTAATGGGCTGCACATTTTGGACTCTTCAGAAATGTCTTTCAGAAATGAAAATTTTCAATTAACTGATATTTATATGCTATATCTGTTGGAGATGGCACCTGCACGATTGTGGACGAGCGGAAGAGCGAGAGAGACAATGACCGGACTGCGAAAGTTCTGTTATTCTCTCGTGCCTGTGGTACTGAAAGCACTAGCAAGCCTGGCCTGTAGCAGTGAGTCCAGCTGCCATTGGTCCGTTCCTCTAGAAAGTAATCTGACCCTGTTAGCTATGTTTACTCCTCCCCAGTTTCCACCTATACCCAACCAGTTATAGCGGATTTGCATGCTCCGTCTTAACTCCATCCCTTTTTTAAACATTCCTTGCCCCAGGGGTATATAAGATCAAGTCCTTTGTTCAATAAACGAGATCGGCACCGCCTTTTAAAGTGTTTGCTTCTTATTGTGCTCTCCAGGGTACTGAAAGCAGGCAAACTTAACTTTAACTCCTGTAGCAGCATCACACCTTGCTCAGCAGCCTGGCGAAGAACCCCCCATTGTCGGTCTTGGTCCCCTCCAGAAACCAAGGCCTCGCATATATCTGATGTTGTTCACAATAAAAGTTATCAAAATATTATTATTAAGAAGGATGCCATATTTTTACTGAGATACAGACTTGACTTTTTCCATAAAAATCAGATGTAAATTGCTGAATACATTGTCTCAGTAGTGAAATGATGTTACTTGTTTAATTTTTTAAATGCAAATTTAATGCCTGGATTGTACTGAATTCAATGACATTGTGTGATTATTTTTTTTTCATCTGAATGGACACAACTACAATAAAAATGTTAATTACAGGAATATTTCCTAAAATAATTATCAGAAATGTGTTTGAAATTTATTTTATGTAACATTATTTTGTATACATTAAATCAATGTATATGGGGATCTATGAAAGAAGTACTTCAGAGGAACCATGTTTGTTTATTACTTTTCACTGGTTTAAGAAGATGACATTAAAGAAAACTAAGTCCTCATCTTCTGAAGTATTCCAGTGGCTGATTTAAACAGTTTTGACAACTGATCTACTGAGGATGGTTTTCAGTAAAGACAGCAAGCAAACCTACTAATTCTCCTGTCTGGGCTTTTAACAAGACCGTTTTTACAGACACAGTCACCCAAACTGGATAAATCTGAGTATCACAAACAGGATTAGAATATAAACAGGATTAGAATATAACACTTAGCCTTTAACACTGTAATAGGAGACTCTCACATTGCAAGAAGACTATTTCATCTCATCAGCTATAACAAGATATCTATTACCCAGACCATCAGCACTTAAAAGGAGTTAGGGTTTCCATATCCAAGGTGGCTGGTTAATAACAGTCCCTGAAGACTACATTAACTAAAAATACAGCAGTTTAGTCTTCTGTTAGTCTAGGAAGAGAAGGGGTACTGTGGTTTATAGGATTAGAGAACTGAATAGAGGTTAACTAAAAATCTTGATTCTAAGGTTTTTAAGAGAAATTGATTCACATCCTTTTAATCTTTTTCATGTGACTATTATTTTACCAAGGGGTCACTTCTGAATAAGCAACATTGTGAACCTCCTTTTAGCTCTGGCTTCCTGATAAAATTAGTATGAACTACAGGAAAAAATTCTTCAATGATTTCCAGTTAACTTCTAAATAGATACCATGTAATGATGTCTTTACAACATCACTTTTTACATTTACAGGAGTGCTTCCTCCTCAATAATATTTTAGCCTGGTAACTGAAACCTTGACATTCATCAAATTCCGGGGTAAAGACTTTCATATTAGTGCATCTATATCAAAACTCACATATCACTGGGCAACTAGATGGACTATTGCTGACACTTTACATTTAACCACAAACAATGTGGCTTTTTTCCACAACCTTGGATTCTACAATAAAGATCCTGGTCTTTAGAAAGCTTTCACTACCCACAATTCTGCAGAAATATCTAAAACTCTTACATACTATCATAAAGCAAGTTAATAATCTTGGGAGTCTAGAATCAGGATGAATTGTTCATATCTAGTTTTGATAATATTCAATATTGACCATCTTCTTCAATAACACAACATTAAAAGTAAAGGATGTGTTTGCTGGAGGAAGTAGTGGGATTGTTCCTTAACAGGAACTGTACAGGTTCATTTCAATGCTTTGTCTGGAAATTCATGGCATATAATTTCTTGAAGAAACCAAGATATGTTTTTTTTTAAAAAAAAACACTTATAAAGCATCTTCTTTTTTTCTCTAGCAATAGAAGATGTTGCCTTCCCTTAAAAGATAATGTAATAAGTTTAACTTGGCTTATTGTTGATATTCCTTGTTAGCTCTTACTCATAATGCTGTTTTTCTTTCCAGGTGCTAATAAGGTGTTTATTTCTCATACATTAACTCATATTGACAGCACTATAATTTTCTTGCAGTTCCTTAGAGAAAAAAGATTCTTTTTCTAGTTTTCTAGAACCTTGCTTGTTATCTTTGAATGATAATCAGTCAGTCTCTGAGATTGTTTCAATCATATTTTTGAAATCATTGACTTGGGTTGAGCTGGCAAAACACCAACTGTCCAAGACAGAGTGAAAAGGAAAGAAGAGGGAGAGGAAAAACACTCCAAACTAGGTTTATGCTTAAACTAACTCTATGTATTTATATAGAAAAGAGAAAATTAAGAGAAAACTACAATATAACACACACTTACACAAGTGATATATATATATATATAACAAGAAATAACCTCCCACTCCCCAGTTAATACAAAGTCAATCACTCTAGATCTATAAGTACTCTAAAAGACACTTAGCAAGAAACAGAAAGAGTAACAAGAAAATGTTTCTACTTCCCTGAATTCAAACACAATGCAAGCAGGAGCAGCAGGAGTAGCAGGGCCTACTCTAGCAAGACAAGAGCTGCAGGACATTCTCCTCCTAGCTCAGCCATGATGGAACTGCCAAAGCCACTCCCACACGCTGGGTTTTACCCCTTTTGAGATGATGTCGTAACACGGTATGGAATACAACACCATTGGTTAGAAGAAGTCAGCTGTTAGCTAGCCCAGCTCAGCTCAAGTGAGCTGACAATTCCAGACCTGGTCTGAACTCCAAAGGCCAAATTTAGGCCCATCAGCCAAACCTATAACAAAACCTTTGAATCAATTTTATCTCTTTTAACCTATTCAAAACATATTTTGTTCAAGTATCCCAATCCATCTTTCCTTAGGCTGATAGAAAATACTTGTAGTTGATAATAACTGTGTTATTTATATTGAGAATGTCCACCTGCATAAACTGAAGACTTGAACAAGAAAATATTTATTAGTTTTATTTTCATTATTTTTCAGAGAGCTTTTCTGGACCACTGAGCAGCAGACAACATTTTCTTTAGTTTTTCTTTTACTGCTAATCCACTCATAGCATTATTTATTATCCTTTGTGTGCCCTGGTAGTTCAATTTAATTTTGTGTTTTGGCCTTTCTTTGACTCACTCTGCATATGCTCTTAAAGAGAATTCCACTATCAAGAAGAGTTTTATTATTTCTATACAGTTTCCTTGCATTTAGGTGGTAGTAGGGTGAATAGCTGTAAATGAAGTGGGACAGGAAACTTGGTGTCATGTGAAAAGAAGAGATTTCCTCAAAGCTTTTGCATTTTATTAGTCTGTCAGCACCCTCAAAAAAGCCAAGACCCTTGTGCCTGATCAGTCTGTCCATGTCCTGTTATGGGGACCCTTCACTGAGCATTCCACTGGGTCAAAGGGTTGTTGAACTAACATGTTCATAGACACACCAACAGCGTAAGAGTAACCTCCTCCCAGATCTCCACACTGCTTGCACCATTGAAGTACTAACACTGACAGCTTATGGAATCAAACTCTTTATTAACATAATAAAAGATTGTGACAAGTTGAGGTTCAAAGATTTCTGCTGATAGTATCTGGCTGCAAAAATATATTCAAAGCAATATATGCATCAACTCTAGTTCCTAACAAAAGCTGGCTTGAGATAATCAACCAGGATGCATAGAGTATGGGTCTCACCCAACAGGGGTCCCTGTGGGGAAGACAGGTTCAGCCAGTTGGTGCATCCCAGAAGTTATGTTGGAGTCTTCCCTTGCTTATCCCCATTTTAACTTACTTTTATATTACTTTGTATGTTTAGGTGGAGCTTGAGTGACTCTGCTCAGTGGAGAGTGGTTGTACTTTGGAGGTGAGTATTGTCAGTATCATATCTGGGGTAGCCCTTGGAATGGAGGTGTGCATTAACATTACATCTGTGATCTCAGCACAGTTTCTGTTTCAGTGGCAAGGTGTCTTTTTTTCCCTTGTTTGACAGCTGCTATGAGGCTTATTAGCTACAAGGTACAACTGGGTTCCTCCCCTAGAGCCTGGTCATGGTGTCTCCACTATACTACACCTTCCTTTTAGTCCCCCTTAGCCTGTGTTTGTTGTGTGCAGGAAGTTGGGCATGCTGAGCATATCCCATTCAGGAAAGAGCAACTGCATTTCACCCAGGGAGTAGCAACCAGTTTCACCCTATAATTTACTTACTGTTACAAATTCTGTTAGAATGTGAATTGATCTTCCTGGTTTTCCCTGATTTTACCCCCAGTCATATTCCCACACGTCATATATTTGCTCTATACATGCCATGAAATTCTCTTACCTTCCAAAACGAGATGTATTCAAGCTTTTTACTGCAAGTGGTCCTTGGCCTATGCCAAAGCCTAACTCTGCATGGCCAAGAGCTGTGACAATGGCCACTGGAATGGCAGGAATAACAATTTAAAAGATCTGGCTTCATGCTGATCACTACACATGAGTATTCTGGAATGTTAATTAGTGTAGAAATAGAGATGCTTATTGTTACAATATTTAATGTGAAGAAAATCAGAACTGAGATCACAAAATCCTTTTTTTCTTTTTAATCTGTCAGTCATTACACCTTTCAAGAAGGACAACTCTGAAGGCTTCTGATTGCATATTAACAAATCTGCACTGTTATATTGTGGGATTTCTGAGGTGTATTCTGGAAAACCAAGGCTGAATGGCACAAACAACTTATTATTTCCAGGTTTAATTTACAAAATCACTTATTTTATAAAATGAAAACAGGGAAACTATTTACCTCTGGTTTCTTAAATCAAACTCCACACCCTAAAACACTTCTTAAGGTAATAAAAAAAAATCTAACATCTAAAAATTTCTTAATACCAAGAAATGAGACTTTTGTAATACCTCTTTAATTTGCTTCCTTGTTCTTTTCTAAAAGAAATTCTATAGCTAGAAAAGAAAATGAATTAACAGAAACAAAAAGCATAAAGATGCCAGCTCTTACACCCACAGTACAACAAACCCATAATAGTTATCAGAATTCAGGAGAACTGCTTAAGAGCAGAATGGGTTCTGTATGTACCATATTGCAGTTCATAAAAAATTTGGCTTTCATCATTGTTCAACTCATAGTCAAATAGAAACTAGCTCTGCATTTCAGCTTTAGGGAGTTAAAAACATACAAAATAAAGCCAGGAAAAAAAATCCCAACCCCCAAAATCTAATTTAAAAGTTACGTTGAAGGAATGGTTAAACACAGGTCAGACTCCACAGTGCCCATTTCCTTTGGCCCATGGTCTCCACTATCCCTGAACAGACTATTGTAGCCCTATAACTACTTTATAATAGATTATTACAGTTGTAAGGGACCTACAACAATCATCTAGTCCAGCTGTGAACCACTGAGCCACTCACGTTTCATTAGGTACTCTAAAAATTTGCTGTTTTTTGTTTCATGAACCTACATGATTCATGTGTTTCTGTCACTGGTCATGTGGATAATATGGCTTTATACTGCTGATTGACAGGCCTGATAAACACCTCAGCTCTAAGGTTCAACAAGGTTGGAAAGCCAAGTTACATTAAACCACAGTACAAATTATCAAACAAGCAGAAAGTATATTTAATGTTTTTTTATCCCAGTTTCCTTCTACACTTCCCCTTCTGTAATGGTTGGAATTTGCATATCTGTTCAAAATCAACCTCAAGGGAATGCTCAAGTCTAGCAGCAGGGAGACTTAGTTGTTTGACTGATTGATTTTCAAGGGAAAAAGAAAGAAAAAAAATTCCTTGTGTTGGGCAAGAATAATTTCACAGGTGTGATTTCCAAAGCAGAATAAGCACTTCTATGTACTCAAGAATGAGCCTCGTCTTTTGACAGTGTTTTTCTGTCTCCTCCTCAAAACTATCTTCAAAGGCTCTCCAGTGAGTTTCTTGACTTATGTCTACTCTACTCAGGTTTCCTGGACAGGAGAGTATGGACAGGACACATAAATTTTAGGAAATAATTGGGCACCTCAAATTAAATTTTATAGTGCAGTGTTTCACTGTTATTGTCTTTTGTGTGAACCTAGTCCACCTAAATACTTGATTTACATAGATAAATGTTTATAAATGGAAAAAAGTGCACTCACACAATTGCCTGAAAATTGCTCACTGTCTACAGAAGTTAGACTCAGACAAAGAAAGTGATGGTAGAAAAGACAACAGAATTGAAGCATATGTTCCAAGTGCTTTAAGAAAGGCAGACAGAAAGATGCCAAAGGAAAAAAACTTAGGGTTTAAAAAAAACAAACAAACAAACAAACAAAAAAAACCAGAAAACACTCCACAAGGGGAAGAAAAAGTTTTAATAAATTAAGCAAATGAGATTGAAAATAGTATTAATTATACCTAGCATCATAAATGGCAATTTAATAAAAGCAGAAACAGTGGGTGCAATATAGTTGTTTTAAGTTGTTAGTGTAGCAGAAACTGCAGCACATCCCAGCATCAAGCAATGACTACCAGCTGCTGCCATCAGGGAAATAATCTTTTCTTCACGATGCTACTGTACAAAACTTACGTCCAAAACAAACACTATAATTATGAGGAAGACTGATACTCAGAATATATAAGTTCCACTTTATTGTTCTTTCTCACTGTTTTGCAGTCAGAATCCTATCCCATATTTTCCTTTCTATGATACCTTTCCCAAACATTTCTTCCCAAACTCCTTGTTCAACCCATCTGCCTTACTGCTAACATTACATTTTATTTTGGCTAAAATATTTTGGACTGATTTCTAAGAATTATACATAGGGGAAATTAAACAAAATAAATATTTTTTTTTAAATTATTATGGGTTTTTTTGTTGGTAAAAGTATATATCTAGTGACTGGAAAGAAGAGAAATTGAGAGGGCAGGTAGTGGCAGAGGATAATCTACATTCTGGAGCTTGCATGGACCTTGACAAAAGTAAAAACTGTATTTTCTCCTAGTTTTAATAAATAAAAATGCTTTTGACGACTATAGTCTATGATGGTATTTTAACCATTACTCAGCAATATATAGAAGAGTATAACAACATAGGGCAGGATGTCACTGGTATAATCAGCACCATTGATACCATGATGATTTGACATTAAATACTATAAGGAGGGGGATTTTCATGTGGATGCTTTTTTGCTGCTATTGTTCACTTCATACTATCATCTTTGATAGGCATATTTACTCATACAGACTTTGTGTCTCTGTGCTACTCAGTGGGAATCTGACATTCACAGATCCAGCTGCTTGAATTTTGCTCTACTGGAGACAAATCTAATACAGTTACAGCCCCTTCAGATCAATATATGTTCTCATATGGCATTATCTCAAAGATAAATTTGCATTCTTTCGTTTAATCTACTTTCTAAGACTAGATCTTTATTTCTCTCTCTCTCCCTCTCTCTCTCCATATATATATATATATATGTTTATATATTTTTACATTTGCATCGCATATAAAGGCTATATAGTATATACAGGTTAGCAGAGAAAGGCTGCCAAAGAGTTTTTTANATAGTTGTTTTAAGTTGTTAGTGTAGCAGAAACTGCAGCACATCCCAGCATCAAGCAATGACTACCAGCTGCTGCCATCAGGGAAATAATCTTTTCTTCACTATGCTACTGTACAAAACTTACGTCCAAAACAAACACTATAATTATGAGGAAGACTGATACTCAGAATATATAAGTTCCACTTTATTGTTCTTTCTCACTGTTTTGCAGTCAGAATCCTATCCCATATTTTCCTTTCTATGATACCTTTCCCAAACATTTCTTCCCAAACTCCTTGTTCAACCCATCTGCCTTACTGCTAACATTACATTTTATTTTGGCTAAAATATTTTGGACTGATTTCTAAGAATTATACATAGGGGAAATTAAACAAAATAAATATTTTTTTTTAAATTATTATGGGTTTTTTTGTTGGTAAAAGTATATATCTAGTGACTGGAAAGAAGAGAAATTGAGAGGGCAGGTAGTGGCAGAGGATAATCTACATTCTGGAGCTTGCATGGACCTTGACAAAAGTAAAAACTGTATTTTCTCCTAGTTTTAATAAATAAAAATGCTTTTGACGACTATAGTCTATGATGGTATTTTAACCATTACTCAGCAATATATAGAAGAGTATAACAACATAGGGCAGGATGTCACTGGTATAATCAGCACCATTGATACCATGATGATTTGACATTAAATACTATAAGGAGGGGGATTTTCATGTGGATGCTTTTTTGCTGCTATTGTTCACTTCATACTATCATCTTTGATAGGCATATTTACTCATACAGACTTTGTGTCTCTGTGCTACTCAGTGGGAATCTGACATTCACAGATCCAGCTGCTTGAATTTTGCTCTACTGGAGACAAATCTAATACAGTTACAGCCCCTTCAGATCAATATATGTTCTCATATGGCATTATCTCAAAGATAAATTTGCATTCTTTCGTTTAATCTACTTTCTAAGACTAGATCTTTATTTCTCTCTCTCTCCCTCTCTCTCTCCATATATATATATATATATGTTTATATATTTTTACATTTGCATCGCATATAAAGGCTATATAGTATATACAGGTTAGCAGAGAAAGGCTGCCAAAGAGTTTTTTACTTGGGGGGAACTGCATTTGAAGAATTATTCAAATAATTGTGAGAGATTGTCACAGCTAGTCATAAATATGGACAAAAAATAATAAAGATTTTCCCCAAAAAAGTCACTCACAAAAATAAGTATGAGAAGACTACTGTTGAACACAAACATGCATCATTTGTTTGTTTGTTTTTAAGAGAGTTAAACCTTGGTCAGGAATACCTGCTGAGTGTTTGCATATTTATGTGTAATGCATATTACAAGTAACAGCCACAACTTGCAGATGAAAAAAAAGAAAAAAAAAGTGAAACAGGAAATTTTGAGAAGTTCTTAGAAATGAAGAAGTCTGTGAGAGAGAAGAAGTACTTTGACTATTTGGCCTTTAAGTGAAACAAAAATCACTGAGAGATTAGACTCTGAATCTCAGGCTAGCAAGAGTCAGTCTACTCCTCAAAAGCAATTTAGAGTATTCTGATTGCTCTGAGAGAAATTAGTCAGGCAGTCAGGGATTTTCAGAGCAAAGCTATGGGCTTGGGCAATGATGTAAAGCTGACTATGCTGTGCCTGCAGACCCTGCGCATTCCCTTCTGCCAAATAATTTCTCGACCAGCTACAAACTATTCACCTGAAAAACCTACAACCCATTCCCTTTTCTATCACAGATTCCCTTTTTGACTGTGGACTTCTTGGTCTACATGGTATGTGTAAATGGCAGAAAATATGAGCATTTCACAGCTGCCTGGGAGGCAGGTGAGATAGTATTGACTTGGTGACCCTTTGTCCTTGCCATTCAGGCTGGCTCTCAGAAGGAAACCAAGTACACAAGCTCAGAGACTAAGGGTCATTACGAGGGTGAGAAAACCTGGGTGCGCTGGCTCTGCAGTCTTTTCTCACAACCTCAAGACCATATTTCAGTGCATACTGTATAGAGCAGTTCCCAGCCTTTTGCTTGCCTGAACAACTTCTTTTTCATAATGCACCATATCCTCATTTCACTGACACAATGACAATGTAAAAGGGATGCATGAACCCGCTTGACTGAAAAAAAAGTAATTTTCTCTAATGTGTTTTCAATTTAAAGCATGTCTATGACCAAACACATGAACTAATGTGCCAGCTTAGCCAGGGCTGGAATAGGGTGTTTGCAGGTCAGAATTGGGAAAAGAGGAAACCTAAGAAACCTTAAGCTCCCTGAAGACCTATCGCCACAAGAAACCTGAGTGCCTCTCCAGCACCTATTTTCCCCAGCCATAACACAGTCTCAGTTATCAGGTTTTACTATATGGACTAAATGACACATTAATAGGTAGGCAATAATGCAGAGATACAAAATGGAGTTTGTTCAACAGGTTTGAATTTCCTTATTATCACTGAACATCTAAGAGAATAGAGTATTTCAGTTGGAGGGGACCTACAAGGATCATCCACTCCAACTGCCTGACCCGTTCAGGGATGAACAAAAGTTAAAGCATGTCATTAAAGGCATTATCCAAATATTGCGTTAGATATTTTCACCATTCCAACAACATGATACCATAATATTTATAAATATATAATAAATGCAAGTATAAGACAAAGACTAGGCAAACTCCTAATTTTTCAGGACAATTAAGAGGATTACAAACTTCTCAGATGCTAACCAAATGCATTTTGTTCAGCTGCACTAAGATACCATTAACATCCACACTTGACATTCTCGTAAACATTATGCTGGATCTACAGAAGAATAGTGCTCTCCTGTTAATGTGGCTTACTGTGTTACATAAACTGGACCCAGATACCTGCACCATGACATCCACACTGCTCTAACTATATCCTAATTCTGTCTAGCAGTATGGTACTCAATTAGGCTAGAAAGATGTATCACTCCTGGCGATAGATTAAGAGAGTAATTTTGGTTTTGGCCTTCATTTACTACTATATTTTCTCCTTCAGCTACTCCAAGAGCAAAAAAAAAATATCTAAGCAAAAGTTTTCCTTTATGCTGCAGGTTTTCTAAAAAAAATAAAAAATAAAAATTATATATATAGCAACAGAATAAAACTGACATTAAAATGTAAACATACCAAATTCAAAAGAATTTTTTTTTACAAGGCTGTTTCTTGAGTTGGATAACAATACCATGCTATATGTTCCTGAAGAAAATTAGACCTGGACTTTCAACCTACTTACGACTGAAATCCAGAAAATACTGATGGTTTTCAAAGGAAAATAAACATCTGTGTGATGAGAGCAGTCTCTCATCCTTGTTCAACTGTTCTTTCTGGTTACTTTGCAAGACCATACAATGATTATTTTTTCCCCTTTTTTCTCTCTAGGTCCATTCTTTTTCAGAGGCATTTTAAGTAATCAAGTTTTATAGGAGGGAAAAAAATATTTTAAGACTTAATCATGCAATTATAGTCACCCAGGCAAAGTCCCTATGTAGATGTTTGTTTGTCTGCATAGAGGTTCAGTCTTCCAATGAATTTTTAGCTCCAGGATCTGTATTTCTGTTACAGGGTTTGCAACCTCACATCATGACATAAAATTCCATGGTTTGGCAGGTACTAGGAATTGAATAGGTATGCCAAATATTCTTCAGGAAAAGGGAAATAAAACTGCTTTCCTCCAGAGTGCATCTCTTTGTCCTGTCTCACATTCAGAAGAAAGTGATTTCTGAAGTATTTTATTGTAAATGAAGTATTAGCTTTATTCCAAAGTACTAAATGTTTTCATTTTCTTGCTTTTCCTAAAGGGAAAATTTTGGAGTTCAAAATGTTATTAATGGACTTCACTAGAAGCATTTTGAACTGTAATTTTCCCTGAAACTATTTAAAAACCAAGAAGAGTGAATAGGAATCATAACAGGACTATGACCAAAGCCGTATTTTACTGGCTAGGGCTCTGTAAATGGAAAAACTCAGTTTGCACATATAGGGAATAAACCTATATGTAGAATTGTTAAATGAAACTTTCCCCTTTGAAAGTGTAATTGGAACTTCAAGGACTGCTTTGAGTAGTGTGGGGCTAGTTGCAGACTTTTTTTATCCTGGAGGCCAAAAATGAGATCCATCAATCCTACTGCTTGAATGGTAAACAGTTATTTAGAATTTCTACCCACTTTTCTCCAATCTACCATCCAGTTCTAAGCAATTAACTACCCATTATCCTAATTAGACTAATTAAAGTCAGGATGAAATTATGTTTCCACTAGAGTGTGTCATTTGAAAGGGATTTGACAATTCCCCATTTTGCTCACTTCTTTTAAAGGCAGCTGTTTTTTTCACTTTTACTTGTTCCACACTTTTGGTTATACTTCCATTCATTAAAGTATTTTTTAAACAGCTGACATTTTTCACATGTTAAATTGTTCTAAGACTTTAAGCTTTAAATTCATAACTAGGCATAGCATTACATTTCCTCACAAGTTTTTCCACTAGAAAAAAATAACTGGGTAATGAGAAAATGTTCTGTTAACTTGAAGTACCTCACATTTCCCACCATGTAAAGCACTCGAGTAGTGGTTGCTGTGGATTGTTGGCTGATTCTTGTTGACTTAATGCTTTCGACAGCTAAGTAATTCCTGGGAAAAGGTGGACAAAACAGACTTTGTAGAGCTTTATTTCAGATGCTGTGCACTTGGACTCATATTGAAAATACTGTTTCTCCTGTATTAGAGCAGCTGCTTAAGTCTTCTGCTCTCTTTAACATTAGAAACAGGTGTCCCATGGTATATTATGTTAAATAGGGTTTTGCCTTCAGATTAAGAGATTATGATGCATTTCTTCATTTGGTATGGTACAGACTCTACCCTTTGAACCTTGTACAGCACAGAATTTATCACCCTTGACTTATTTTCTTCCACAGGGGTACAATCCTGTTGAGGACAGACAGCAGCAAAATATCTTGAGTGATTTTTTTTTTTTTTTTAATCTCCAGCCTCAAAATTTCCTTCCCAAACCAAGGCAAGTATTTATGGCACTCACCCACTACTTCAGTGACGTGTGGAGAAGCAAATGTGGGAAGATCCTGAGAGTGTTGACATTCTATTTCCCACTCGGTTCTTGTTCTACTGAGAATGGCAACCACTTCTTGTTTGCAGTTCTCCCTTGCAGCACAGAGCTGAAATGACAGTTCAGCTGAGTTGGTGACTGCTTTGTAATTTATCTGATAATAAAGAAATGACAAACAAAGGCCCCCTTTTTTTTTTTTTCTGCTTCCCAAACAGCCCGCATGTTAAGGAATGGAAACACCTGGAACCATCTTTCATCAATGTTTAACACAGCCTCTTCTGTCTAGTGTTGCCTTTCCTTCTCCTAACTCAAGAAGTGCTCTCAAAACAGCACACAGTTCCTTTCTCCAGCTTCTATTATTTACTGGTATTGTCTCTTCTTTACTGCAGAATGCAATTTCTTGCAAAACAGAGTTCCACCTGGTCAAATCTTCTCAGTAATCTAGCTTTTTACAGACTATCCCACTAAGTACAGCTATATGAATTTTAGTGCATTTCATACGTCCTAGAACAAATAGATTGTTTTAATTGCTGCTAAGAGAGCTCATAGTTGACATTTCTAACTTCAAAAATATTTCTGTAGAAAATATTATCATTTTGAAACTAGAATAGCATGCACAAGACATAAAATATCCAAGTTTCATTCAGATATAAATGGAGAACAAAAACATATCTTTGTAAATTGGAAACTTTTCAGATTTTTTAATTTCAAATAATTCCACAACACAGCCTGGAGGCTTTTGGATAATTCAGAAGAATTTAAGTGATACTATAAAATATCCATATTTACAAATGTATTATTAAAAACTCCTAAAGTGAAGTAATTTTTCCTGCAATATTATAATTTTTAATGAGTAATCATCATTATGATATTTATCAAATGCCAGATTTAAACAGGGATTCAGTTTCCACTGCTTGCTTTCTGCTGCTTCTCACAGGACAAGAACATAAAAAGGCTGCATGCCTTTTTAGCTAGCGAAAAAAACCCCAGCAAGACATAAACTCTCACATGGTGTAAGATAAAAGAAATGAAAATAAAATAATTAACACACTCTTCTTACCATGTAAAGCTTGTGAACACATAGAGTTATTCTCCTATTAAGTGGTTCTGCAGAAAAAAGAAATTGCTCCTCTTAATGCATTTAGCCACCTTAGGCAACCATGTTTATATACAATTCAGAACACTTTCAACTAAGTATTTAGATGCACAGACTATTTCAATGTTCTTGTATTAGGTAGAAAGTGCTTACTAAATTTCTAAACTTTCCTTTTGGGGCCACAAAAAAGAACTCCTTCTGACTCACTGTGCCATGAATTCATTCCACCCAAGTGAAGTTATTCAAGGAAACAGCAAACAGTTGACTTCTCTAGCATACTGCAAGACTAAAATTGATGGATGCCTCAAGCATATTCTCCAGATCAGGCATGGTCTTATCACAGTAGGGCTTAGATGCCTTTTTTAATCTGAGATTTTAATTCCATACTAAAAAATAGTTTACAAATATTAAAAGAATCAAGTTATTAATAGGTTCCAAATAGGGAAAATTATTTTCAAAAATTCAAGTACATTTATTTTTCAGGGTTTTTGACACTTTCCTAAGAAATTATCTAATTCAAGTCTTTTGGTAACTTATAATTGATAACACATTTGTCTTTATCTTCATGTCACCAAGATTTAATTACTAGTAAAAAAATCCTAAAATTGCAGTGGAGATTTAGAACTGTTTCTTTTTCCTGCAAAAAATGCAGCCATAATTATTTGGAAATGCAATTTCATAATGAAAGTATGAAGTCTTATGAAAAGGCCCACTGAAAAGGCACAAGTATATTCTATCCATGCCTCAGCACCTGCAAGAAATTTTCTAGCATCTCTATGAGTATCTTTCTATTACTCTGTTAAAATCTTTGAAAGACAAAACAATGATTTGGGCACCCTAAACACCTTCAGGTGTGGAAATGGAAAGGAAAAAAAGATTACAAAATACTTTAGTTAAGTTGACTTCTATGTAGTTCTAAGCTAACTCCTTACTATGCAGTTTTGTCTTTGAGGACATCCCTAGGGTAAAGGGGCTTTCAGAGACTCATTAAAACAAGATGGATCTAGTTTAAGGATTACTCAGTCCCTGCTATAGTTGTGTAACATTTGGCCTGAAATACCTCAGGATTTAGTCCCACTGTGAGTCACCTGAATCTTCCTTACAGATTCTCCAGTTGCAGTCATTTTTTGTGGGACACAGTATATTGAAAGTTGTTGAAGAAAATGTATTTCACAAAGCCAATGTTGTTGTCTAGTTTACATAATCCCACAGATTATTTTTAATTTATAAAGGAACCAAATGTTTTAAAATTATTCTACTTTCACGCTTTTGGAACATCTTCAAGCACTATTCTCTAAAAAAGCATCATATTTTCCATCACTCTTGATAGGACTTTTTCTTGAGTTTCCTGAGACATCTTTTAGATACCACATATGACGGCATCATTATTGATAAAGGCAATGTAGTCAAATATCTTGCTGACTGATCTACAGTATATTAGGCAGCATAAATTTATAATGTCCTCAACAAATGATATTTAGAGAATCTACCCAAGCTTACAGTTGCATCTTCCAGCAATTTAAAACTGTTTTCCTTTCAAACAAAGGAAAGAGATGAAAAACAATTCTAGACAGAAGGTGAATTAGTTTTAACCCCCAGATTTTGCAAAAGAGCTTTACTGTAACTACAATTAAAAATGTCATGCTTGGAGCTCTACTAAGTTTATTAACAAGGTACAATGCTTAGGTGACACAGACATAGAAACACTCAGACATTTTTAAGACTCCGAGATTGTAGGTGATGCTAATAAAACAGGAGTGTAGTCTCTGATAAAACATTATTTTAAACATTAAGAAGTAGACAGAGTGTTTGAGAAGACATATCCTTTCAGTAGTTTGCTCTGATTCACTTTCGTTTGTACAGAGCAGAGAAAGCAGAACATTTGGGTATTCTGTGAAAGTTTGGGGTTTTTTTGTTTGTGGCAGTTGTTCACATAACATCAGTTAGCACTTTATAAATACGGCTGATTCCTCTGTGGCTTGTCTTAATTTTGTGTGTAACACAACAGTAAAAAAAGTGATTGTCCCTTTAAAAACAATTACATTAGGGTTATTAGAATACCATCTAATGAGGTTGTAATACATCTGCTCAATACTTTCACATAAAATACAGATATGCAGTCACCTTCCTTTACCATAAATGGATCAGCATGTAAAATGATGTAAATGTTAAGACCATTTCCTTATGTTTCTTCACTGCATTGCGGCAGCCTCTGGGGTGCCTATGACATTTAAACACACTTTCTTTTCATTTGGCTCTCGAGAATATCCAACCACCATCAAGGAAGAAACTGTAAACAAATTCACAGAACAATGCACTGACTTAGCTATTTAGAAAGGTAAAGATATTAAGAACACTAATAGATTGTAATGACATAAAATCCATATGATGGAGAGTCAAATGAGCATATGCCAACTAGAATCGTGGTCTAGTGGTAGCACAATGCACTGCCTAATGGCGAACAGAGAGTAGCAGTGCCAAGGAGGCCAGAGTTCTCTAGGGATGGAAACGGATCACTAATGGGAATCTGAAATCTTGCTGACTGAAGCAGTGTCATTGACATGCTCATGAAGGATTCAGTCTACTTTTAAAACAAATGGTAAGCAAAAGAACTGTGATGTAGGGCCTTTGAGGTACAAATGTTAAAAAGGAATTTTGAAAAATAGAGTGTCTGTTACTCTCCAAAGTAAATATGTACTTTCTTGTGGTGGAAATATTTTCATTTAGAATATTTGCATATTAATAACAGTAATTCGAATTGAAATGGTCTTAATTTGGATAGCATGGATTACAATTTGTTCCACAGAGCAGGCAGTGGGGACATAACTTCATAAGGACTGATAGCTGTCATTTTCCTTTCTTCTGCATTTTCTAATTTCACCCACCAATGGAACAAGCAGTGTTTTATTCATAAAGCAAGGTCACAGAGAGGATTTTCACAACTTAATCTTTCGTAAGATTTTAACAAGCAAGACCACCCTTTATCCCTGTTCTGTCTTTGTTGTATTTTATCTCACAGAAATATCTATAGCTTCAGAATGCCTGGAGAGACATTTAACATGAGCAGTTTTTATTAATTTCATAGAACCTGACAAACCTATGTGCAAACCAACTTAGTGACTTACTGAGACAGCTGGATCCTAACAAGTCTATGGGACCAGACGGGATCCATTCCAGGATAATGAGGGAGCTGGCAGAAGAGCTTGCCAAACCGCTCTCCGTCATCTTCCAACAGTCCTGGCTCGCTGGGGAGGTCCCAGATGATTGGAAGTTGGCAAATGTCAACCCAATCCACAGAAAGGGCTGCAAGGCTGACCCTGGCAACTACAGGCCTGTCAGCCTGACCTCCATGCCTGGCAGGGTTATGGAGCAGATCATCCTGAGTGCAATCACACAGCACCTTCAGGATGGACAAGGCATTAGACCCAGCCAGCATGGGTTTAGGAGGGGCAGGTCCTGTCTAACCAACCTGATCTCTTTTTACAATCAGGTGACCCACCTGGTGGATGAGGGGAAGGCTGTGGATGTGGTCTATCTGGAC
>VWZD01005397.1:39506-97988 GCA_013396695.1 Sakesphorus luctuosus
ACTCTGCGTTGGTGAGGCCACACCTTGAGTATTGTGTTCAGTTCTGGGCCCCTCAGTTCAGGAAGGATATTGAGGTGCTGGAGCGGGTCCAGAGAAGAGCAACAAGGCTGGTGAAGAGACTGGAGCACAAGTCCTATGGGGAGAGGCTGAAGGAGCTGGGGTTGTTTAGCCTGGAGAAGAGGAGGCTTAGAGGTGACCTCATCACTGTCTAGAAGGGAAGTTCTAGCCCAGTGGGGGTTGGTCTCTTCTCCCAGGCACTCAGCAATAGGACAAGGGGGCACGGGGGGCTCAAGCTCTGCCAGGGGAAATTGAAGTTGGAGATCAGAAAAAAATTCTTTCCAGAGAGAGTAATCAGGCATTGGAATGGGCTGCCCAGAGAGGTGGTGGATTCACCATCCCTGGAGATTTTTAAACGCAGATTGGCCGTGGCACTGAGTGCCATGATCTGGTAAATGGACTGGAGTTGGACCAAGGGTTGGACTTGATGATCTCGGAGGTCTTTTCAAACCCAATATATTCTATGATTCTAACTTTGTGTTGGCACAAGGCCATAAAATCTATTGCTCGTTTTCCCTGATGTATAGGAATTTGTTGCAGAACTAAATATAGCAGCATTCACACCCTAGTTATCATATTTAAAATACAGACAGCCTGAGAATTTCACTGCATTCAGAACACTGAAATCACATCTTTGATCTGTTCTGAAGTTAAATAAGTTGCTTAGAACCTTTTGCAGGAACGTTCTTCAGATGAGTCAGTAAATTCCATGGACCTGCCCATCATTCAGTAACAGTGCTGCTATCTCTCCCTGGTAGTTCCCAGGATTTTGTAACTTAACTTCCATAAGTGCACCTTGGTCATTATCTGTGGGAATGACACCTCTGTGGGCAAGTCTCAGAATTTCTCTTCTCGTACATGTACATGAAGCAATCTTAAGAAACATGACCATTCTGGGAAAAAACTTCACTCCTGTGGCCAAGGAGGCAGCAAGTTCCATTCCCAAAGGAATGGATTTTCCATGAGTCTGAGATCAAAGTCACGTACAGTGGCTTCTGGCCCAGCGTTACCACTTCTTCAAAGTATTGACAGCTTTTTCAAACCTGTGTGATCAACAGCCCACTCAGATGACCTGCATCTGAGCATACAATTCTGTAGAACACTCGTCAGGAAAGCCTATACTATCCTTTTCACTCGAGGTCTGATTCTGAAGGACAATGATGATTTCTCCTTTGAGTCAAGCCCTATTATTCTCTCTCTTTGTCTCTTTCTCTGCTCCAGGGATCTGCAGAGTCTGGAAAAACAGATAAATGGAGCCAACAGAACACAGCTTTGACTCTGGAGGGTGGTTATCTGGGTTAATTGCTACAGTGGGAATTACTGTTGGGAAGGCAGAGACATAAATTGCTGGTGATATGATCTGAGTATCTGGGCTGTTTGTGATTCACCTTTAAAAAGAAGCTTTCACTAATACAAAAAGAAAAAAAAGCATAGTTTGTGCTCCTTCTAAGACTATTTAAATTACGGGTGAGAAGAACAGACATCTCAAAATCCCAGCACTATTATCTGTTAGGTCACACAAGAACCACTTTAGCAGAATCTTCGGGGAATGACATCAAACCAGTTGCTTAAGGATAGGACACATTCCCTTAAGTATAGCCAAAGAGTAATTTAGAAAAACAATATAATCTTTTCAGATCTTTTCTTGGTCCCTTTCCTGTGAACTGTTTAGCTTACAAGACTCATGAGTAAAAGGGGGAATAAAATCAGATAACCCATGATTTATATATTAGATTCTTCTGTCTTTGCAGTGAGATTTCCCATTGGAACCAATACAGTTAAAAGTGTCTGTCTTAAGACAATGCATAACTTGTGACAGCAAAGGTTCTGCATCTTTAGAAGGCATAATTTGCTGTTTTTCTAACATCTGAAGTCAAAATGTCACATCAGAATGACAGTTCCTTTGTACTAACAGCTAAATGAATACAGAAAGTAAACAACAAACTGTTAGGCTGAAAGCAAACAGAAGATGTTTGCTGTCCTCTTATAAAGCTCCAAATGAGTATTTTTAAATGCCAGCAAATAAGGCATGTATGTAATGCAGTTAAAGATAAATCAATACTGACCCGTTTTATGTTTCGCAGAATTTTGGTGAGCTTTCTCTTGCAATGTTAAGTGAGGTTTTATAGACAGACTTTTTTTTCCAAATAATCATTTTATGTATTTATTATTCATGTGCCTTAAGCCAGTAAGAGATGATACAATAAACAGATTAAGTATTGTGACCATGACAGTGAAAAAAACAATGCCAAGCAATTTGAGAGTGCTGATATTTTGATTAGATTGATGGAGGGAAAAATACAATAATTACTTGGGTATTATCTTACTGAATGTTATTGTTCATCATAATGTGCAACTGTATACATAAAGTGCTTAGCCATCATCTTCAATAAGCTGATCACAGATTTAGAGCTAATATCACCTCTACTTAACTGTCCAAAGATCTGACAGACACAGCTGCACTTTTGACATTATTAAGACACAAAATATTCCTAGTGAAAATCATGCTAGAGTTCCAATGAAACTCTTTGGACTGCCAATATCTAGTTTGAATTGTATACGTTGTTTTTCTTGATTCTAAATGTTAAAATTAGAAGAAAAATAATCCAATGGTCATTTTTGTTGTTGTTTTTTCCCCCCAAAACTCACCTGTTCATACACTGAGGTGGCCACAAGAGTTACCTCCTAGTTCGTCATCATCCAAAAGGAATCTAACTACAGACATTCAGTTTGCAGCAGGCTCTGATCCAGCCAGTCCTACTGGCTTCAGCAAATAGCTCCATTGCACTGAGTATGTAAATCATGATCTAACTGGTAACACCTTAAAATATTAAATATCCTAAAATATTAAATTTCCTTTAATAGCCTTAATGTATTAAGGAAAGACCTTTAGATTATTGGAATGTATCTTCTCTACTCACACAGATAAAATCATGTGGGGCATTATAAGTAATTTTGCAACTTGTCCTGTGAAAAACCACAATTAGAAATTGATAAATAAGAATAGGTTGTCTGCAGACAAGTTCACCAAACAAAATGGCAAATTCCTTAACTGTATGCAAGCAGTTTTTATTTCAGTTTTGAATAAATGGTAAATTTACAGTGATGTGAAATTTATAATGAAGTTCACACTTAAAACACTTAAAGTTATTCACTAATATGTGTATTTTCTTGAGTGACAATGTTCAGTACATGCTAAAATGTGGAAGGACTGTTTATTTTTCCAACAAATACTCTAAAGATAATCTTAAGTTTCTACCACTTTCCCTGGGTTTTTTCTCCAGTAAAACTATTTCATAATTCAACAACAAAGGGAAATTTTCATCAATTTTTAAAGATGTTAATTCTTTCAAGATTTCATTTATAGCAATTTTTAACTATTAAAATATTTGCAACTTTTTATATAATAAAGTATGGTATCTACAAACACAACATAAAAATCTCATTGATTTTTGTTATTAATCAGAGAGGTCCAAAACAATTTATAAAGCAATTTCTCTTAAAGGCAGCATAATGATTGGAAAAGTTATATATACACATTACCTCAGCAGAAACTTGCTGATTGCTACATATAGACCACTTCAAGAGCTGAACAGGTACTCAGATTAAAATCTCTCCCTTTTGAAAATTGAAAATGAGAATTCTTTGGAAGTCAACCAAATTATAAATCACCTGTATAGAACCAGGATGTTGTTTTAAAAAATATAGCTTTAAATATTGCATTTTTCTCTAAAAACCACCAAGTAATTTGAAGATAAAAGGTGCAAGAAAAATACACTGAGCATATTGCAAATATTCAAATATAAATGCTGTATCTTTCATGTCACTTCTGCGCTGCTCTGAGAGCATATTGAGATAAATTACCTCTATTTCAAGACTAATTTGGAAAAAACCTGATCTGAACAATAAATACATTGACAAAATTATTGAAAATTAAAATTAGGTCCACCAAGCCCTCAAATGAAAACTGTGTTGTTCTTCAAAAGTCTGGTCAATCCATAACTTCCTCTGTGTGTGTGTGCGAAGGCAGCATAGTGGAAACAACAAATACATTCAGCAGCACTAAACTAGTATACAGTTTTTTTCAAAACATGAAAAGAGGAGAAGGATATCACTGTGTCTAAGTTATTATTTTTAGTACTAGGCATCCTCCAAGGGTAGCTCAGACACTCACTTCCCAATGGCCTCCTGTCAGCTCTTACTCATTAGAGAAAGAGTATGTCCTCAAGAAGACTTGTGACATCGAAAAGTGTGTGTGCACACTAATTTTTATGTGTCTCCAGACCAGTGACATATTTTCACTTTTAAATACATAATGCAAGTAAATATGGGATATTAGTAAATGAAATATTTGTAAGAATTGCTAGTATTATGGAGCTTACATCTGCTTTCAACTATCACAAATCATTTATAGTGTCAGTAGTTTTGTTTTCTCCTAAGTTTTCATTCAGAGCATTTTTCTGGCTCAATTTAGTACATGAAGCAGGCTTGCATGCCAAAGCTGTGATTAACTTTATAGATGTAGTGGAATTATGGAAATGCATCATGCAAAAGTGCGTACTTGCCAAAATTATTCCATGACCTTGTGCTTTGCTGAGTTTTAAATAATTCAGTGATGTATTGAATGAATAAATTTGTGCTGCTTGTTACTCTAAACAGTCACTTTCCTTGCCATTTTTAATAAAGCCTCACTTTCTAATATTCATGAAATATTGCATTTCAATTAAATTACATACATACCGAGGAAATAGTTTTCCCTAAGCTGTTTAGTGTTGACACCAACTGTCATTTGCCTTTTCTTTTTGTACAATAACCATGAAGGTTTTATGTACAGGCAATATAAAGCACTGTCACACTTTAATGAAAAACTTTTTTGATCATGTATAGCACAAGAGGGAATAAACCTAAGCTATTAATAAACCTAAGCTATTAATGTAGCTTAAGTAGCCCTTACTCAATTTACACTTAAGTTTTCCAGTTCAGTATTTCGGATACTCACTATAAACTGTAGAATCAGGTTTTTGAGCTGATTCAGTTTGAGCTGAATCTGTTTTTAAAATGCAAAAATAATAAAAGAGCCACAGCTAAAAGGTTAGTATTTTAAACTGCATAAGAAGGTAAAAGAATATGCAAATATAAAGTTATAATGCATTGAAGCAGTAAAATACTGTGTCTTCAATTTGTCATTATTTCACTGTGGGTAAATTGATTAAAATTCCCCTCCCTTTTAAAATGGGACTCCTATCACCTTCTTATTTATAAGAAATAAATATTTTCAAATTAAAAGTAAAGTTATCAAGGGATGAGAGGAAGCAGCCTCATGTTTCACCAGGTGACAGATTCAGTACTAGACCAAAGTTCTTGACTGAAAGGGTTGTCAAGCCTTGGAACAGGCTGCCCAGAGAAGTGGCAGGGTCACCAACACTGCCGATATTCAAGAGATATGTAGATGTGGCACTTAAGGATGTGGTTTAGTGGTGGATTTGGCAGTGCTGGGTTAACAGTTGTGTTCTTGGAGGTTTTTTCCAGCCTAAAGAATTCTGATTCTATGATATGGGACTCCCCAGTCTACCTGGTGAAAAGGAACCAGAATTTTTGAGCAAGATCAGAGAGACCTCATGAACTATATATTGCATATCACCCTCTGTGACTGATGGAGTGGCAGAAAATTTGTTACAGAACCAGTTTCTCAAGTAGAAGCTGTAAAGGGTTCTCTGTTTGATTTGGAGAGCCAAAGCATTGCTACCATGCAGCTGCAATGTGCTAGCTGTTACAGACAGCAGGTACCATACAAGTTTAATTCCAGAGGGCAAACAAATAGATGCTACAGAGAAAAAGCAAATATGAAATGAATGTCTCATTAGCACATGCTCAAAAGGCCAATAAACTCCTCATAACTCTTCTTTGTCATTTCTTGCTGTTTTGAAATAGCAAGGGCAAATGTGTTTGCGAGCTTCATCTGCTAGATAAAGATTTCTCATTAATGTCTGTAACCCAATACAGTTGTTACTATGGGATCTCCCACCATCTTAACTTTAAATTGGTTCTAAAATACCGATCATCTCCAACTGCTGGTGAAAATACCATCAGTCTCATTTGTCATTTATTTTCAGCAAATTATCCCAAACTGGTCTGGTTGCCTCAGTGTAACTAGGAAGCCACAAATGTTTGCCCTGAAGTATGTACAATCAGTCTTAGAAAGACAATAGCAGGATTACTGCAAAGAGCTAGACACGCACACACACGCGCACACACACACACACACACACACACACACACACACACACATTACATTATGGCAGCAAAAGCTTTTGATTCCATAATTGAAGCTATTTCACAATATATAGAAGAAAGTTTTAAATAAACAACCTACACATAATTCATTTCTTATAATTTAAAGTAAGAAGGTTGTCTGCAGCAGAAATATTCAAACTACCAGTTCAGAAGTTTTAAGTGAAACAGATCTTGAGCCTATTCGCACAAATATCTGCTGTTTAGTGCTTTTGGGAAATGTGGGAGTTTTCTTGGCACGTAGTTTCTTCTTTAGCCATCTCAATTACTTATGTGGCAGATGAAATAAAGGCTGCACAAAAACATTCATCATTTTTTCAGCTCTAGCTCCACTTTAACTTCCTGTAAGTAAAGAGGAACCTTTTAGTTCCACTTTAGTAAGTAGAAGCTCAAGACTGAAAGAAAAAATTGACATAATAACAGAACAAATCTACTATAGATGGGATTCATGCTGCTTTCTTCCACTTGTTCTAATCAAAATACAGTTTTATGAACCATACAAAATTAATATGAACAATACTACCTGTAATAAGACAAATCTATCATTTTTTTCAGACATCAGTACGTAATTCCAAATCAATATTTAAAACCAAAGCAATATGAAGAAACATATATATATATAAGCATATAATTAGATTGAAGTTGAAGGTAAACTGGGCCCTTGATTTTTTTTCTTTCCTTGAGATCACAAATTTGAAGAATTTTAGAATCTACCTTAGTCAAAACAGTAATTTGAGCTTAGACACTATATACACTTAGAGATTTTCTATAATTTTACATCAGATCATTAATTTTGCTTTCAATTCTGTTAACCCTTAAATAATTCTTTATTATCCAAATGCCATAACTCACATGGCATATGATTCATATTTACACAAGAGATTAAAATCCTGTAAGAATCACTGTGTTGTCTAAAACTAATCATCATTCAGGTTATTTTTGAAGTATTCTTAAAGATTTCTGGTTTTCAATACATGTTAGCTGTTTCAAAGCCAGTATACTGTCCTTTAAGCACCAATGGAAAAGAACTGCTAAAAAAAAAAATAAGACAGACAGACCAAGAACACATGTACTTAATCAGCTAAGACCAGCTCCTGGTAAATTACAGCACTAATGCTTATGACTCAAGCACCAAGCCTAAGCTAATCCTATTCTCCCAGTCTTCCCTTCTTTCAATCTTTGTATACATCACTGAAGCTTCAAAATTAAGTCTTGCCTTGACATAAATGTCTTCATGTGTTGATCATTTTTGTGAGCTGTAAATTCTTTTGTGTGAATACTCTGGAGTGGAGTGTGTGCCTTCCCTTCTCTTTGATTACAGACTCACTGTGCATGACGTCTACAGCAGCCCCCGCCAGCCCTTTTGCGCTGCCCTCCATTATAATATCTGTCAAATATTCAATGCAGTTTTGCCTGATGAATGCACTGATGAATCCTAAGTGCTGGGCTATGAAGATGTGAAACAAGAATGCCCACTAAGTTATCTAGTTATGCAGTTTCTTTTTGATTCCTACACTCTAACTCATGGCAATCTGCTATGTTAGTGCTGCCCTCTGACCTTCACAGTATTACCCACAAGCTTTACAACAAAAACTATGCTGTCCCATGAAAAATTACATTAAAACCAAATCTTTCTTTCTCTTCCTTTTTCAGAAGTCTAGTGTAGAGTGGTGGGGCCAGCAAGTCACCAGGAGAGAGTCAGCCTCAACTTCTATATATGCCAAATGAACTGCAAGGAAGGAGGGAAATCCAAGGACACTGGCAGCCATACAAGCTGAACAAGATGGTGCCATTAGTCTCTACATAATTTCCAATTTAGATTTCTTGATTTCATCCAATTTGTTCTAGCATCTTTTGTAAAACAACCAGCTTTATTCCTGGTGTTCCAAGGCTTTCATGGTGAACCTGAAATATTTTTTTTTACCTCATCAATGAAACTGTTCACATTCTTCTTTGCTCCTATTAAAAAAAAAAAAAAAACAAACAACAAAAAACCAAAACACACCAAAACCCCTCATAGATAAAATATCCATTTTAAATTAATTTATCATAACAATAAAAATTAACTGTAAAGTGAGGATATAGTATTCACAAAATTTTGTCACTACCTATAATCTTCCACTAAAGGTACTTTGCTACCTTCAAAACCTTTAGTCACAAAACAGCAACCAAGGGACAAATAGTATAGACTTATGTAAGTCTCTGCCACACTACAGTTCTTTTCTGCAGTCTTCCAATTTCCCAATATAAATAAATATAAAACAAGAAAACATGACTTTAAAAGTTATATTATTTAGGCAATGCCAAACCTCTCTTAAGAGAATTAATAAAAATTTTGACTTCAAAATCTTTTTTACTGTTTCTATTACCAATATTTGACTCTCTTCAGCTACAAATTCTCCAGAAAATACAAAGAAAAAAGGTAGAACTAGATACAATTATAAATAAGGCTACATACCTTGTGTCTATGCAGCCCGCAGCATAGTACCACAGTAGTTAAAAACAGACCATAAGCTTTGTACTGAATTTGCAAGGCCTTAGGATTGAGACTTGTCAGATCTGCTCTATCTGAACTTTTCTTAACCTTCTAAAGCTTTGCTTTACTTGGTTGAGCTGCAACATCAATTTCTCTAGCAGATCAGGTGGCAATAGCTAATTCGTACTACATGTGTTTATCTTTGAGTGGTACAACCACAGGATTACACAGTTATCAGCAACAATGTGCTTTTCTGCAGAGTGTGGGTTATTAAAGGCTTTGACGCACTGAGGTAGTGCAGAGAAACATAAGGGAGCAGCCTTGGGACATGGGGACACAGGTCATGGCACAGAGGAGTGCAGGCATGGCAGATCCCAGGGCTATAAACAATTCCTCACAGTCACTCAAAAACAAGCATACCTAGACCTAGACACACCTGGTTTTAGGGACAACAACAAAGAAATCCTATCTAAAATAAATAAAAGGCAAAATACATAGTAAATTTGGGTGTTATGTGGAGAAAGAGGTAGGTGTAAGAGCAAATTAGTGAACATTAGAAAATGATACCAAGTGGATCGTGAAGGGAGGAATGCCTTGTGATGTGTCCCCTTCATGTTGCTGTCTACTAGCATGAAATCTCCAACCTTCTGGCTCAGAAAAGCTGCAGAAACGTGAGCATAGCAGCAGGAAAAGGGGTACAAACAAAGTTTCTGAAATATTTTCTGCATAGATGTGTTCTTTCTTGCTGACTTGTAATTGTATATGGACTAATTGTGATTCATTAATTAAACTATTAAAGTTTCAATTAAATTATTTTAAAGAAATTCTTTTGTTTGTATGTTACATGAGTTTCATGTGATTCCTGTGTTGCACAAGCCACACAAGGAAGTCAAGATGTATTACACAGATATAATTTAAGAACTTTTTATTAATATTTTTAATTTTCTCTGTTAATATTGAAAGGTTCCATAAGCTTTCAAAGGGTCTGGCTTCACATTTTTATGGCTGTCACATTCCCTAATGGGGAATAATTTCTAAGTGACACTGGAAGGATCTTCTTAAATTTTCTCTATTGATCACTACTGGAAATTTATGTATGGAGGTAAGAAGAGATAGAAGACTATTTTCTTTGATAGTAGAGACTTCAAAAAGACTTTTCTGAATAAAATATCTCTGAGGCCAGAGAATGCCAAATGCTTCCTTGGCTCATTTTGACTTCACAGAGTTACAATTTTATAACAGAACTAAAAGGATGAAGAAAGGAAGCCCATTTAAAGTACCTCTATTTTATAAAAAAAATCCATATATGCATAAACTAATATGGATTGCTAAGCCAGACATTTTTATTTAAAGATCTGGACTATATTAACATAAGGGTTACTTTGGAGATGGAATAACTAATGTCATCAGTTGTAATTGTCAAAATATTAGGTGGAGATAATCAAAACAAAATATTGCACTTTGTATAAGTGCTCTCCAAAGTATGAATGCAGTTGGACAAATCAGAGAAAGGGCTGAATATGTCAAGAAAGGTGGCAGCACTGCAGAAGTTAAATTCTGACATATATGTCATGATCATGGAGGATTTGTAGAACACATAAGTCCCAAGGTGATATTTGCTTGTAACTCAAGTCTGTGTAAGATGAATATTGTGGCATGGTGGCACTTGTTAAGTCAAGTTCAATATGTTCACTTTCATGATGCTCAAGTAAGACATTTCAAAGGGTTCAGCATGGATCCTAGGCATAAAAACAGAACCGTGTTTTCAATGTGTTAAAAAGCGCTGCTTGTATTTGATGCTTTAAAATTTTTAGCATAATCTCAGTATTTGTTCAATATTTTTTTCTGATTTACTAAATGAGCATGGCTAGGACAAGGAACTATGTAACTGATTCACATAAAATATGAAGCCATTAATAAATGATGAAAGAGAATACAGCATCTTAGTGTTTGGAGAGGTACAAGTTCTGTTGGCATGTCATTTGTATACTGGAATCACACAAAAATGACAGAAATGATATTTGAGAATTCTCACATTCTGTGTGTTATCAGTACCCAAGACATCTGCCCTGGTTTTGGCTGAGATAGAGTTGATTTTCTTCATAGAGGCTGGTATGGGACTGTTTTGGATTTTTGCTGGAAACACTGTTAATATTATAGGGATATTTTTGTTATTGCTGAGCAGCACTTGCACAATGTCAAGGGCTTCTTTGCTCCTTATCCTGCAAGCAAGTGAGCTGGGAGTGCACAAGAAGTTGGGAGGACACACAGCTAGTACAGCTGACCCAAGAAATATTTCATATTACAGGGTATTATGCTCAGCACATAAAGCTGAGGAAAAAAAAATGAGGCTTGGGTGTGGAGGGATGTGTTTGAGTGATGGTGTTTGTCTTCCCAAGTCACTGTTACGCCTAATAGAGTCGTGTTTTCTTAGGGCTGGCTGAACACTTGCCTGCCAATGGGAAGTGGTGGATGAACTTGTTATGCTTTACCTACATGCACACTTTTTGCTTTCTTGTTAAACTGTCTTTATCTCAACCCAAGAGTTTTCTCACTTTTACTCTTCCAACTCTCTTCCCCAACGCACTGTGGGGAGAGCGCAAGCAGCAGTGTGAGGCTGAGTTGCTGGATGGGGTTAAACCACAGTAGCATCCATAGCCTTTCGTGCTTGAATACCACAGAAAGACAGACATTTGGCCTCGTCTTTTAATAACGTTTATATATGAACAGTTTTACCAAAGCAGACCAAAAGTCTGCTGAATTCCCTACCCAACAATGGCCACCAGAAGTGCCTAAGAGCCAGGTATGCACACAGAGAAATTTCTCCAGTGTATTTTCCCACTCTATAATGTCTCCAAGTTCAAGATATCTTCAACCCAAAATACACAAAGTGTGACACTTCTATCTAAATATCTCTCAAATTTAACTTTATCCATGTGGTGTACGCTAAAATAGCAAACCAAGAACAATTTCCCAAAGATGCAACTGTCTGATATCAACAAAAGAATCTTTGGGTTTTACTGTTCATTTCCTCTTTGTATTTCAGTGAATTTTAATTTGCAGTATGCAACACACACTCTTCCAGGATTTTTTGCAGTTGTAGAAGTGTAATGTCCAGTTTATCAAAGCATTTATAACATACATACCTAAGCATGTTCATAGAATCATAGAATTTATTGGGTTGGAAATGACCTCTGAATTTATTGGGTTGGAAATGATCATCAGTCCAACCCTTGGTCTGACTCCAGTCCATTTACCAGATCATGGCACTCAGTGCCACGGCCAATCTCAGTTTAAAAACCTCCGGGGATGGGGAATCCACCACCTCTCTGGGCAGTCCATTCCAATGCCTGATGATTACTCTCTCTGGAAAGAATTTTTTTCTGATATCCAACTTAAATTTCCCCTGGCAGAGCTTGAGCCCATGCCCCCTTGTCCTATTGCTGAGTGCCTGGGAGAAGAGACCAACCCCTGCCTGGCTAGAACTTCCCTTCAAGTAGTTCTAGACAGTGAGGAGGTCACCTCTGAGCCTCCTCTTCTCCAGGCTAAACAACCCCAGCTCCTTCAGCCTCTCCCCATAGGACTTGTGCTCCAGTCCCTTCACCAGCCTTGTTGCTCTACTCTGGACCCGCTCCAGCACCTCAATATCCTTCCTGAACTGAGGGGCCCAGAACTGAACACAATACTCAAGGTGTGGCCTCACCAATGCAGAGTACAGGGGAAGGATCACTTCCCTGGTCCTGCTGGCCACGCTATTTTTGATACAGGACAGGATCCCATTNGCCAGGACTGACCCCTGGGGAACACCACTAGTGACCGGCCGCCAGCTGAATGCAGCTCCGTTCACCTGCACTCTCTGGGCCCAGCCCTCCAGCCAGGTCCTAACCCTGCAGAGAGTGCCCCTGTCCAGGCACTTGCTCATATACTTGCTTACATTGAATATTGAAGTTAACATGCTTAATTTTCATCCATGTTTGGATCACAAAAACCTTCAACATGGGAACACAAAGTCATATACATCTGCAAGCTAACAATTCATGGACACAGTAAAAATAAATATAAATAACACTAATAAACTTTTGGGGGGTTTTGGGTTTGGGTTTTCTTTTTTTTTTTTTGTAGATAAGAAGACAAAATGCATAGAAAACTGTGAAGGTTCTGGAATTTTCAGGGACATTTCAAAGTAAAACACCTTTGAATTGATTATTATAATTAGACATCCAATTTGGTTTCATCATTTGAATTAACCACTTTTTTTCCTGAGTCTACACGGTTCATCTTAAAATAAAATAATACAAAGTGATTGGCTTGTCAAAAAAAGGGCATATTTTAAAACAATCCATGATAATAAGCTCTGTGAATTAATATTATTTTTTAAACTCAATCTTACCGTTTTTAAATTCAGTGGCATATATTCAGTTTATTCCAGGGGAATGAGAGTGAGCCCTTGATTCAGTCATTTGCATATAATCTAACAGAGCTACATGCTTTTGAATATAAAGTAAAATAAATCTGTTTCTTTTTCCAGTAGCACAGGATAAAGGACTCCCAGGGCAAAGCAGTGATGAATAAGGTTAGTTTGTCCAAAATTAAATTACTATTGGGAAAAAATCTCTTAAATTCTTTTAAAAAGTGCAGTCAACTAGACATTTTCTTTATGAACCCTGACTGTGCAGTATGAGTAAACAAAGTTTCCAAAAGTGATTATCAGTGTGATACAAATAGCTCATGACTCATTCGCAGATATTAAGGTCTCTTGTCTATTTGGTGGTCCAATAAAAAATGAAATTCTTTAATACCTAAACCAGTATAAACTTAATGCTCTCTTTTTAAAAACTTCAGCTGGGTCAAATAAAGCTTTGATATGCTATTGTTTAAGTGTGTGAATACAACCACAGAATTTAAGGCATAGAATATTCACTATCATGCTAAAAACAACTAAGAAACTACTTAGACCAGTCTATTTTTTAGTGTGTAAGTGGAGCTACAGAAACTGAAGTTAGTCTCTTGCATAAACATTTGCCTCCATCACATGTAAAAAAAAAACCAAAAAAACCACAAACCAAAAACTCCACAAAAGTTAGGTGCAAGAACAGCAGTTCTTTATGAATTTTTCATAAAGAAAATGAGAAAGAAATGGCAGTGTATATATGTGTATGCAATTATTTTTCAGAAAGTAAACCAAAGTAGGAAAAGCTCACATAAATGGATTCTAGTTCTACTTCTAGTTCTATTTAACTTCAAAATAAAAATGCTATCTAAGGTTGCTGGAAATTGAGAGACACACAGACTAATTAACACAGATTGATAAAATTAATTAAAAATCTTTATAGGAGAGAACACTAAAGTATTCCATTCTTAATTAGACCAAATTCAATGGTCAATTAAAAAAAAAAAGAAGTGGGAAAACATTTTAATTTCACTTCTTTGACTGGAATTTCATAACTAGAAATAAATTAAAAAATGGGTTTTAAAATAGAATTTTAATGCAATATATTATGTGGGCAGTTGGATTTCTGATAGAGACAATGTTGTTTCATTCCTCTTGTTTAAAAATATTCTCTGCCTTTTAGATATCACGCANCCCAAACTACAACACACGCACATTCACTGTCTTTTCAAACAGAACTTAAGGATATCTATCATACAGTTGAGATGCTCACTGATATCCTGGACAAGCTTCACTGATTTTGCCACATACTCTGTGTTAATACTGAAGAGCCAAGGAAAGTCTCTACATCACTTTTAGTTTTCCCAATGTCCTCTGAGCAATTTATATTTGTCCATTGAAACACTGGAGTATAAGGAAGACAGAAATAACATGCATCTAAAAGAAACAAGACACTAACTTAAAGCATCTTATATAAAACACATTGAACTTTAAACCCAGCACTGTAAGCAATGTAGTCATTAACACACAACCCTGCCCCCGCCCCCAAACAACAAATTAAAAAGAAATCAAACCGAGGTTACCTAGTATAGTAATATTCATAATACTTTATATTTTATCAGTTTTATTTCTACACAGAAGTATGGGAGTTGCACCCAAATGGTGCAGAGGTAAATGCGCATAGTTCTGTCCTGGTTCCAGCAAACCCTCCCTATGAGCATCCTTTCTGCATCTTTTCAGACTGTGTTTCCTCACTACCTCTAACTTACACCCACACACACTTACACACGCACACACACACCCACATACACAGCCCCCCCATATTTTGCATCTATTTGAAGCTTTTAGTCCTCAGCTCTGAAAGACTCATAAGCGTGCTTAATTTTATTGCAGTCCTGCACTCCTGCATTTTCTACATTTCTCACACATTTACTCCTACCTAACCAGCCCTCTTGCCATTCCTGTCTCTGTACTTTGCATGTCAAATTAACAGTAAAACTTCTTTTTTTCTCAAAAGATGTTGCACAGGCTTACTTGTATAATATTATGTATGTACAGACTCATCAAGCTCCTGTCTCCTGTATATTCAAGGCATTGAACATTATTGATAGCTTTGTAGGTATGTTCTTAGACAAGGAATTCGACTTCCCCCTGTTCTGTACAGAAATAGAGATTCCAGAAACATTCAACTGATAATTATATACTGAATTTAAAAGCAGTCACCCCAATGTGCCCTAGAAATTACTCATGAGAAGGATTATTCATGTATTTCCCTAACATGTGTCACTCAGCCAGAAGTGATACCTGACTTAACTGGAAGTATTGATTTGCTACCCCAAAATTAATTTTTCTTCAAAAGTGATTTACAATGACACACCACAGCACCAGTCACAGAAGCTAGCACATTTGAGCTTTAATCAGCACTTAAGTTCACCCTTGCTCTTCTGTCATTCTACCATTCATAGATAAACAAAGGTATTTTCAGGAGCGTTTGAGGAGAGTATGGCTATGACTTTTAGAGTCTGCTCCAGCTTTTAATCATGTGACAGATCATGTACATGTGAGGATGTCTCAGACATCACTGAGATGAAGTTTCAGCAGTAGATCCAAAAACAGTTCAAGAAATTATCCAGAAAACATGAGAAGGAATCTGGAGAACAGGCTAAGTTTTCATAAGTATGCCTATGGTAAAATAATACTGTGAAGAGAAATTATCTTCTATATAGGGCTGATTTTTTTTTAACTAAGTCCCCTGGGATCTAGACTGGTGACTGCAATGAACAATAACAAATTACTTTATCCAACCTCAGTATGCTTCTTATTTTATTGATTTACTAGGTAAGGAAATAAATTCATGACTTAGTGTTTAAACCTTGCCTTTTTAGGTTCTAATATCCAAACTTTCAATCTTCAGACCAACACATATATGAAGTTTAATTCTCCCTACATCATTCAGGAAACCTAGATACCTAATTTTGGGCTTTGTCAAAAATTTTAATAGATATTCTCTGTAGCATTCTCTCCCAAGCTCTGGTCTCCCACTCATCAAAAAAGTATGCCTGGTTGTAGAGTGCTATGGCTTTTTCTGTGTATACTGTGAGCTTCCTTTAAACATCCTTTAATGACTTACCTATGTCTGTGCTTGCCTGATCATTCAGATCACAAGCTAGAGTTGGCAAACATGACTTTAGCTTCGTATCAAGCCAGAAGCTAAAAGCTGATTTAACAGAGTGTGTGTTACAGTCAGCCATATTTCTCAGGGCAAGGAAAACTTACAAGAAATCATATGCTTTGGAATGGAATCATTCTGGTCATTGATCAAGTGTTTCTGGATCATGGAGCTGTCTACAGTGATTATACAACAGCATTCAGCAGGCAGGGAAGATACCAGGTGCACATATACCTTACCAGCTTTGAAAATAAATCTCTGATACTAACAGAAAATACTTATTTCCTATGAATATTTGCACTGTGACAATGCATATTGTACTGATATGACTTTTATTCAATTATAAATTGTTTCCTCCACCACAATATGAAAAATACAGACCACAATTATTCCTTAAGAAATACCATTTTTAAAATAATTTAAACCCAAATAGTAACTTATTTCAACAAGTAATAAAAATAATTTCCAGCCTAACTACCAGATTTTTTTAGTCATTCTGAAGTAGCAAAAAACCATAAAAGATAGTTAAATTAATAAAAATATCCAATACACGTATACTTCCTCACCTGTTCCCAGGCACAGACTCCTAGTTCTGTGAACACTGTCAGGCTTGAGAAAGATAAGTGAATATTATATATAAAGCTATAATGTGAATTTGGGCTTTGCATCATGCATATCCTTGTCTGGTCCATAGTTGTCCTGATTCTGAGTTTCACATTTTTCTGTGACAAAGTGCAGGGACAGCAATGCAGGCTAAGAATACAATTTTTTTGAACAACCACAGGAGAAATTGCTCTTCAGTGTTGCTTGTGTCCTGGTTACTTCCCACCAAAGATGGTCTCAGTTGTGAATTCACCTGACAGTTCCACAAAAATAAATAGCAGCAGTTTCTGATAATTTTTTCAGAGATGATTTGAAACAAGACAATTTTCAATCAGGACCTTCAGCCTCAGCTGTGATGGCAAAAGGTCGTTAGGCTTAGAGGTTAAAGTCCAGCACTTAAACTTCTAATACACACATAATATAGGCATAAGTTGGAGAGGTTTGAATAAAGTTACATGACTTGTCTTTTTATGTCTTGAAACATTCTTGAAAACAAGCACGAAAACCCTAGGAGACTGTTGGGGAATATCCTCTTCTTCTGATCTTTTCCCACACCCCTGCTAGCACCCCAACGGTTCCCCGGGTTCCGGCACTGAAGTCAAAGTCAGTTCTCATAGAGATAAGTGCTTTGCTTCGAGTTTAGTGGGGAATAAACAGGTTAATATAGACTCCCAAACTGAACACACGCACAATAACAACCTCCCATTGGTCAGACGGGACTGTCCACGCAGTAGCGTGGCTAGGCTGATTGGAGAGAGTGTGGTGTCCATGCGGCCAGCCTCGTGGAGCTGCAGCCGAGGAGAACCAATAAGCTTTGACTCGGGGTTGTTTACCCACTGTCAGCTCTCTCAAGGTTACAGCGTCCTTGGCTTGCCTGTCAGCACAGGGTTAAGTGGGTTGTGCATAGCTAAGGCTATAGCCAGGGCTTTCAAGCCCTCTCCCTACAGGAGACAGAAAGAAGTATGCTACAGAAGCCTAATTTTTAAGCTCTATTTTGACCTATTTATTATTGTAAAATATTAACAATTTATTATATGTATCTATAATTTTTTTTATTAAAATCACAAACTAATACAGTTACATTCTTGTTTTACTTTTTTTGCTTGTTTGCTTGTTTGTTTTGTTGGGTTTTTTTAGCTGTAACAAATAAGCACATAAGTGCACTTCTGTACACAGACTATACGTTTTCTGATTAGGACACTTGTATATATTTCTGAGGGCTGGCAGGCAATGACAGAAACTGAAGGAAGGGAAAAAATTCTGATATAGCCTAATATTAAATCATTTACCACTTACTTCATATATTCAGCTTACTTGAAGAAAATGAACAGGGTCTGATTATTCATAATGACAAATTATTCTGTAACACTGAAAGAAAGCTGTAAAAGCACAGATAAGTAATTATTCCTTAAAAGCAATTCAGACTCACATTTATAAATGACAGCATTAATCACGTGCATCTACTGTAAGTGAAAAAAAACATGTTGAACTAGAGGAAATGTTTTTTTATGCACGTGGTTACAGAGTCAGCAAGCAGAAATTTTCAGAGTGCAATTTCTTATTTAGAATTGTATAACTATCCATTTTTATTAGCTCTAAATGCTTTCAGTTGTAGTTTGATTTTTGGCATCCAAGTGCCACTTTAAGGAGCTTTTCTCCATTCTAACAGCGAAGATGTAAGACTTAACATGGCTTCCAATTCAAAGTTTAGGAAGTTGACTTATTTTCAGATATTTACATTCTTTAGCTAACCATTGTCATATAACAAGTAGGAAAAAAAGTAACCCACACACACAATATGAAAAAAAATTTACACCAAGGTTTTCTCCCTCCCCCTTTTTAAATCAAACCAACTTTGGTGTTTTCGTTATACTGCAAGCAAGTGAGACTGGGTAGGTAACTAAGTATAGCCCACATATTTCTCCAGTTAAGCAGCAAGTTTTCACTTATGTTATTTCCATATCTGTATTTTGGCAGACATGTCAACTTCAAAGCTGACAGTTTCACAGCTAAGTAAAGCAAACTGCAGAAATTCAAGCCTGTGTGACAGAGATGAGGCAATGCACTACCAGAAATCTAAAACTTTTAAAAGTTATCATATAATTTTGAATAGTAGCCCTTGACAATCTTACAAATGGGTTAAAGATAACAGTGCTCAAAAATATCCTTTTATGAAGACAGTTTTCCCCTTATTACTTATTGTTCCTCCCCAAGAAGCTGGCAATGAAACAGTTGTGTACTTAAAAGCTAGTGATGAAAGCAAAAGATTAACCAAAGCTTGTAAAACTGAGTTTTCATTTATCTCATCATTGTTGGCTAATCATCATTAGAGGATTATTTCAAACATTTAGAAAATAGGCATCTTCCAATAAAATGTATTTGCTGACAGAAATTTTGCTGATAAAATGCACAATTCTTGTGTGAAATTTAAATATCTTCAATACCAATACTTAAAAGAAAGCAGCCTAATCTGCTTTCCAGCACTTAAAACATAAAGGTTGGTAAGCAGTATAAGAGCACTCTACCAGAATGGCACAGGCAGATACTTGAAATAAGAGTGTGGATTCCATGCCCTTAAGAAAACTAAAGGACAGCAACTGTTTTCTGTGTGCATCACACATGAATTGACATAGTTGGAGCCATTGCATTTGCAGGGAATAAGGGACCACTCCAGAGAAACTAAACTGGCTTTCAGATGTATATTCATATACCTTTAGGGACATAAAATTCTAAAAATAACTGACAAAGTGACTGAGAGTGTCTCTTGAAATATCTGTCTATTTTGCCTGCATGCTTACCCAACCAAGAACAAGGGAGCTGTGAATCAGAAGCTGTGAAGCTGCAGTTATTTTGAGAAGGGTGTTAACCATGACCACAAAGCCTCTGCAGTACATTCAGCTTGTGTGCAGCAGCCTTGCATGAGCTCCTGGCTCCTATAATCTTGCAAACACCTGGGTCACATACACCTCATGAGTCAAGTAGACCTGCCAAAACTAGAACAAGTTTGTTTAATCACACCCTACTTCATAGATCTTCCACTGCTCTAAGCAATATAAATACAGACAGGACTCCATGCAACGTTATCCTCTCCTAACATAACCTGAGTTTTAGAATTAGCCCTCAAACATGTAGCTTGGCATAAAATCTGCATCCCAAGTAGGTTAAGAAGAAGTAATGAGGTAGGAAAATTATAGGAAAACCAGTCCTGTAGAGGAAAGGACAACAGATAGTTTAATCAAAATAAATAACCAGATTATACATATGCACCAAGTTACAACTACGTGCTGCCATTGATACGTTTGGCAGGAAATATAAAGACCAAACAACATTCCAGCTAAAAGTTTCAAATGCAAATGAACAACAGTCAATAGTTGCATGAGGTACTTTCACCAAGGAAGAGGTAAGGAACCACTCTGAATAATTTATCCTTTTATCAAGAGTCAGTTTGAAATAAAACCCTATATTTTTCATTAAAGAGCAGCAGCAGAATTGATGAACTGTTCCTATTTTAATTTCTAGGATAACACAACAAATACAGAATTCTTGATCTTGACTAATACTATTTTTATTAGCTGAGGAAAAAATATAAATTGAGAACTTGTAAGGGGCCACATGCTGTACATCAAGTAACTGAACAGTTTCTACCTGAAAGGAAGGACTGAAATCTGTTCTTTATTTAATATGAAAATTCTGGTCAAAGGAGTTAACACATAAGGAAATGTGATTCTGACATTAAAAAAACTGTTGCATAAAGTGCTGTTTTGTTATACAGTTATGCATAAAGTGCTATATATAATACCAAAGGCCCTTTCAATAAACTTATATGTAGAAAAATATTTTAGCATACAATTGTGATAAAATAGCTGTAATTACTTTACTGCCCTGAAGACATGCAGGTGTGAAGCTGTCACAGGTTATATTTGTTAATGACCTTTTAATTTTTTTTATTTTATATATTTTTGCATTGCTTGCAGAGTAGTATAATCACAGAAGAAAAATTATGATAATTCAGCACAACTGAGCAGTTTTGATAACCTCCCATGCAAAAACATGCTGAAGGAAATAAAGCATAAGACAGCTGCCATGATGAGAGTATAACCAAAGGTATCTTTTTTGCAGACTCCGGTTGTAAGATCCTAGGATATTTTTTGGATTTCAAGTTAACTTTCAGATCCACACAAATCACAAATCTCTCTTCTTTTTAATCAAGACAGACTTTAAAAACAAATGTTTATGTGAGATAACTAAAAAGGAAAACTCAAGTCATTGTCCTCGGAGTTGATATTCAGTGTAGAACAGAATTTGACCAATACTTAAAGTATGACTTTTATTTGACACTGCACTTTTAAAGAATGCTGGAATGTAAGACTGAAATAGATTTTTTTTTTAATATGTCCATTGCAAATGTGAGGTGTACATTTCAACTTGATACAACTTATTCATTATTTCCATTCAGCATTTAGGTATATTGAGTAAGAATAGCTGGCCACAATGGAAGGTGTTGATTTTACCTTAACCACAAATTCAAGAGAACTCTGCCACTTAGCTGAACGAAGAGGAATTTTCTGTCTTCATAAATGGTTACAAGGAAGTATTGAATTTCGTAGCTTGCTAACAATAACATCTGCTGATTAAATAAACATGTATAATTGTTAAAATATATCTCTGACTTAGATCCCTTTTAAAATCATCAGAGTACTCTTTCCATGTATTAGCAGAGATGACAAGTGTACTCATAAAGGACTTATGTCTTACATGGTCATATCTGTGTTAGGTCAAATACAGTAACATGCAGAAAAATCCTCCTCAGCAGTGCTACAANGCAGAAAGATCACTGCTGATGTCACATTTTCAGGGCAAAGGTTTTGGAGAATGGGTCACTGCCGCCTGCTGCTTTAAACTATGTTTCTGCCATTCATTCCATACACTACTACAGAGCTTTCATCCATTTAATGAAGTAACACTGTTTGGGATCACTTCTAAAATAGATAATTTGTGGTTTTGTTGCTGTTGTTGGTCTTTTGTTGTTGTTGTTGTTTTTTGTTTGTTTTTTTCTTCCCCCCAGGAATTTTCTTCACTCACACAGACACACACAATTTAGTCCTAAGTCCTGAAAAGATCTACAGTGAAACATAAAAGTTTTTAATTGGGGCAGAGAGCATTTTCTTTTGCCCATGCTAATTGTTTCATGAAGTTAAACCAGGTTAGGCTTCCACTAAAGAAGGTAAGTTCTGCTTTGAAAACCTTGGACACAAAGTTCTGAAATATGAATACATTTTGAATGAGGTAATGTAAGCCGGGTGCTAAACAGTGACAGTTTTCTAGTCATGGTATTAGCACATACCTAGTCCTGTAAGGATTAATGAGACCCTTGGGAATTAATAAATCTTTCCATCTAGGATTAAAAAATCTTACTTTTACAGATCCTGAATGTCTTACTGACTTCACAAAAATGCTCAGCTTCTTTCAGCATTTCACATTATTCATTTTACTGCCTTCCTACTGAGGGATACAGGACATTTCATAAACACATATATTCAAAGCCACTTTCTTCAGCCTCTTGATCTTTTCTTACATTTTCTTTCATGGTGATCTGCAGATTGTGCTGGTTTACACTAGAAGAGAATTAACACTTTGGGTCACTCCTTCTCCTACTACTCTCTTGTCTCTGCAAAGATGACCCATGTATCCAGCCTACCATGAGGATCATCACATAAGATAACACAAAGTACATACAAAACTCCCTTTTTATGAAATAATATCCCATGTAACAATGAAACCTCAGCATCTGACTTGAGTTGAAAAAGGATTTCACAAAGGAAAAAAGTATATTGCATAGCAGGGTAGGCCAAGTGACATAAAAGACAACTTTCAGTCTCTCCAAATAGTTCTGTATACCAAAAAGGACATGGACAGAGACTTTTAGGATCACTATTGCCAGACAGAAAGAGGACAAAAATAATCACTATTTAACTTTATATTATTTCTTTCCATTAAGAAATCCATTAAACATTGAGCTAAATACAGAATTCATTAATAAATAGGACATAAGAATTTAGAGAAATAAAGTATCAAAAATCGAATTCTGCTTGTGACAGTCAGTTTACAATAATTCGATGTCTATGCATAGTGTAACATGTGGATCCTGAAAATTATAGGCCCCTCCTGCTCATATCCAAATACAATTAACATCAAGTGGGATGATGATTAAGCAATGAAACAATATTGTAAAGTGAAGTTTCTGTGCCACTGGACAATATAAACAATCCAAGGAACTTGCCAATACGATAACTTGCATTATATAAGCAAATATTTTACATGTTTAATTAAAGTTATGAAATAGTATTAGCTTTGTATGTTTACCAAAAAAATAAAAAAGGGATCCAATAACCAACCAAATCATACCTTATTCAAGGGGGAAAAGCAGCAAAATCCAAACATTCTGAGCAGTTTTAAAAATCACTAGGTTGTGAAAAAATGTTAGATTGAAATCTTGAAATATTAATACACAACATAGAGATAGAAACATTCCGTTGTCTCTCTTGACTTCTGATAATAAACTGGGCATCAACAATGCCAAAGTTGTCAGAACAATAGATCCTAACATGAACTGTGAAAAGGTCAAAACTGACCCATCTCTTTTAACACAGAATGAAAAGGATATTTGATTAAAGCTGTTAACACCTTCACATAGGAGTCTTTGTATCTTTTATGCATTGAAAGAAAAGATTAAATAAAATCATATTAAAATTGTCATTGTAAGAAAAGTTTACTGCAGTTTTTTACTGGTTAGCATCTGAATTTGAACGAAAAGTGCGTTCCATTCCACTTGTCCAAACTCTAGCCGTTCAGAAACTTCTCTGGAGACACATGCAGAACTGAACACTTTTCAAATAATGCATTGCTAATAACTAGAACAAGAAACTTTAAAACACTCAAACCAATTAATAAATGGCGCATCCAAGACTGTCTATTAAATAAAACATAAAGCCTTGTTAAACGGCATGTAACATGAATTTTGCCAGCCGTTTTTGCAATCACATGGAATACTTACTGTTTTCTGGTTTTCACTAAGTGATCCCACTTCATACATCCTACTTCAATATAGTATCACCCACTAACATGCTGACAGAAAAAAATCAATTCTATAAAGACACCGGATTTGCATTAAACATGCATCAGCTGGAAAAGAAACAACTCCAGTTTCAATTACCTCTGGATCTGAACATGAGATTGTATCTTTTGGTGCCATTCTGCAAAATCCTTTTCAAGGTGAGATTCCAGCCAGATATTCTTGTGGAATAGGATGCAGCAGCAGTTGTGGCTATAGGTAAGGTCAGACTTATGAGGCACAGAGCAGCTGGACACCTCTGTCAAAACTCTTTTCCAGAAATGTCAGAGGAATATTTGTGATCAAAAACTCTCATCCAAAGGAAAGCAAAAGAAACTCTGCCCTGGCAGCAGGAAGCATGCTAGATCTCAGTGTCACCCCTGTCACTCCCTGCCAGATTACCTGAACAAATTTCTCCTCCTCCACCCCCAAGCATAGCTGTGATACTGTGCAGATTAAATCAAACCCACTTGTTTTGGCTTTGGGATGGCAAGAAACAAAGTTATCCATCACTTTCTGCCATTCAGGCCTCTAGCGCTGTCCCCAATGTGCTGCCCTGTGAAAACATTTGCCTCCTGTCAGTTAGCTGATACCAGCTTTGCTTTTTGTATTTTAAGATTTTTTGGAATATAGGACAGCTATCATTAACATCAATCTAGATCCACTTCATACCTATTTAGAATTTAAAACTGGATGTCAAAATATGTTTGGCTATATTAAAAATTAACTAAAGCTATTTTAATCAAATAATTAATCTTTTTTATTCTTATATCCTGTTTTTCACATATTTTGGCATCACTGTTAATTTATTCAACTTAAAACTACTTTGCAGCATGTATAAGTACTTTGTACCACTGGAATATGTTAAATAATGAAAACACTTATAAAATATTTAGCATATTTTTTTTCAATTTTTGACATTTGACTGATATTGAAATACCTTATTAAGGACAGCATATTGCATAAGATACAAATGCACATAAGATCTCATGCTGAGGTAGAGTGAAGGATATTATCCGATTTCTTTCTTCAGTCCCTTTTTAATTCTCATGGCACACTACCAATCAAAAATATTTTCCAAGCAGTACGGTGTAAAAAAACCCAAATTGCTTAGTTATGAAACGGCACTGTATTCAAAGTTCATATTTATTCTAATATTTATTTAAAGACATCTAATTTTCCTTGATTACTAATACTCCCATTACTACTTTCTATAATATTGGATGTAAATAACAAGGTTTCTACATCTTAATGACCCAAAACCATGAGCTATAGTATTTATGGTTATTTAAATATGTTACAGGTTTTAAAGCATGCAGGTACATCTTTGAAAACTGAACATTGTCATATTCTGATAATGGACATTAATTGTTCTGTCAAATCTGCAAGCCCTCCTACATTAGTACATCCATCTACAGTGCTCATACCAATATAGTTTTCTATAAGTTTTAAATAAAAAAAGAAAGGGTCTCTTCTGTGTGGTGTGGAGGGAAAGGGAGAAACAAGAGTTCCAGGCAGTTGCAAGGCAGAGAGAATTCACTTTATTCAAAAAAGGCACAGCTATTAACAGACCTTGGGGGCGGTCCCCTGGTCTGGCTGGATTGGGTGAAAACTGAGGGAGAGGCAGGGTCAAAGGTCCCTTGACCAATAGAACTGGGACAGGGACAGGGCTGGCTGGGGCGCTGGCACTGCCCCCTCCCAGCCACGAGGCATAGGAGACCAACACAGGGTTTCCTACCCTGGAGTGGCAGGGGCAGTGAGAGGAGGGGGAGCCCGGGGCCTCCGACCACGGGAACTGCTGAGTATGGGGAGCCCTGCTTGGGCCAGGACAAGGCAATCTAACTTAATGTCTGGGTCCTCAAGAGAACAAAAGAGCTCCAGGGAAGACAAAGAAGGCTGGCTGGGGGGATACAATGGACGGGGTGTGGTCATCATCAACCGAGCACAGACAGGGTAACAGAACTAAGCAGGGTGACAGAACCAGAAAAACTGCTTTTTAAAACTTCTAACTGCCAGTCTCTGAGCCGTCCAAGGCACTTGTCCAGTGCTGGTGCTGGACCTCAGTTCAGCATCTTCCTACAGTTTTCTTCTATCCTCTACAGAGGATTCTTCAGGTTCAAGAATATCCAAGAAAAAAATTAAGGTTCGTTAGAATACCTTGGTTAAGGATTAATCTCTATTAAATTCTATTAACACCTTTCTCTAAAGACAGTTTTTTCATGTAATGAAATCCTGTAAACACAAGGTCAGGCAGTGAACCGTGGCTAAGCTCCACAAAATTAAATTCAGGAAATTAAAGGTTTTCCTTTTTGTTCTTCTAATCCTCGGATAACTCATGGTCAATGCTACAGAGTAAATACTTGGCAGACGTGTCCTTACGTGCTTATGCAGCAAAGAATGCAATCTCATCTAGTTGGCCATGATGGGACCCTTGCCCCCCTTTGACAAAGTTCTCTTTCAGCCTTCACATCCAGGCTTCTTCAAGGAAACCACAGGGCTAGAGAGTGGGAGAGCTGCCACTGACACATCTCTTATCTTTCCTTGGCAGAGGTGTAGAGAGCAGCCAAGACTGAAAGTTCCACCTTTTTAGTCCTGGTCTCAAAAATATCAGAATGTACTAATTTCTGTGACTACACTGCACTATGCATGAATACAAAGTGCTTACTTACTATTAAAATATATATTTTAAAACACCTAACATTAACTCTGAGGATCAACCACACTAAGGTCAATGGTTATTAAAAAAGAAATAATTGCAAAATCTATGTCTAAAACTATTTCAGCTATCTTCATCAGTCTTCGAGAAGAAAACTCTCCAAGTCTTAGAGAATTAAAGTAAATCATGTGCCAGCGTGGTGAAATATGGTCTGACAACTGGCATTTTCACAATGATGGTTGTAATCCTAGCTAGAAATAGTCCCTTGGTTTTTAGTCATTCGGAGTAAGAGCAATGGCAGTCTTCAGATCTGCCCCTTTGAATCATTTACCTAATTCAGGAAAGCAGTGTGCTATACTTCTACTACAGGAATAGCATTTCAAAAACCAATGAAACAACTTCTGTACTTGAAATTCTTCATTTTAAAAGAGAATTCCTGGAAGAATAAAGGAACCAGGCTACTTGTCTCATATATTCCATAGTAGGCAGAAGTGAAAAGGGCATTGTGACCTGGCAAAAAGAAGTATTAGGGTTGGGTTTTTTTTTTCCTGCCTGTTCAATAAGGAAGTAAGCACAACTGGTTGAAATAGCCATGGAAATCCAAATAAAAAAATTCCCTTTAAAAATCAAAAGGAAATGCTTTAGGACAGACTATTTTCACATTCATTTTTTTTTCCAACAAATATTCAAAATAATCGTACATGTTCTGATACCTGTTACCACAAAAAAAAAAAAAAAACAAACCCATTTTATTTATTAAATGTATTCATGGAAATGTGTATAAAAGAATTAATTCTTATCTTTTGAACTGAAAACAATATTTTGTGTATATTAGGAAAAACAACACTTGCAATGTCAAAACAAAAGGACTATAAAGCTTTGCATAAAGCTTTTGACTTTTACCGTTCCTGACTTTTCCAGTGCCAAGAGGGGTAAAAAAACCAACCAGCTAACCAACCAACCAACCAACCAAGCAATAAAGTCAGTGTTGTACAGTAAAGAATTTGGCCAAAGGTACTCTAAACTAGTAAATAATTTATGCTGTTTTGCAAGGTAATAAATTCACTATCACTGAACAATTAATTATCTACATTAGGGAGTATATTAGTATTCAGATATAGATGAGACATCTCAGAGACTCCTAGTTAGAATGTAGCCAAAATGTCTTATCTGCTCTTTGAAGAGAAGGGAGCAAATGGACCAAACCATGGATGCAATGATGGTTTCAGCATAAGGTGAGAGCCATCCCTGATAGGCTTTTACCAGGAAGCCATTCTAAATCTGTTTAAAATGGGAAATTTGGCATGGGATGATCCAATATTCATCTTGCACTCTTTGTAGTGCAGCCTGACATGTTTGTGCCTTTTATATATATATATATATATATATCTAGAGGGAAATAGAAATTGAGGTCCATGTGCTCAAGACCTCTGTTTACTATGAACTGAACTTCTCTGAAAATGCCACAAGGCAGGTCTCCAGTAGAGTCGTCCTCTGCTGGCAACTGAAGGAAGTACATGGAGGAAATAGGATACGCTCCAGGAGTCTGATATTTTGCAAAGTACTTGAGTTAACCAAGAAATATGGCTACAAACCATTTAGCAAACATGTTTTTCATAAAGTTAGCTAGCTTTAGACATCTCCTGCCTGGTAAAATGGCTGAGGTTGCAGAGAAGCCTGCTTTTAGCAACAGGTAAGTAGTATGAATGTTCAGTCTACATAGATGGATGAAGTCCTTAGTAAATCACTTTTTTTAAGGGAATGAATCTCCTGAAACACTTAGTAGGAAAAGTTGGAAACTGATTTGTGAAAGAAAAAAAATTCCCTTTGCTATCATGTCCCAGGAGTCTGGAACACTCAAAAGAATTGAAGGAGTTAAGGTGCTGGTTGTAAGTAGGTATTGCCAACTTTGCTGGAGGGAGAATCTGACCACAGGGCTTTTTCTTAACTGGCAGAATTGATAGTAAAACAATAGTTAAAAGGACAAGTTATTGCCAAACAATTCTTTGACCAGTTAAAAAAATAAACATGAAGGCTGATTAAACCTCCTATCTTCCCACAGATCTGACACAGCAAGAATTAGTCCAACACTGCCAATTATCTTATATAATATTTATTTTTCCACAGAGGAAATTGTGAGGTCATTGCAAATAATTAAAATACATTTTAAGCTGATTAAAATATGTATTTTATGCAACACCCACACAAGAAGAAACTTTGCTTCAGTAGAAAAAAGGGTATTCAGCTGTAGGCTGTTTTTATGTGTGCAGTATGAGTTGGCAGTACTCTTTGATCCATGTCCTTCAGGCAAATTTGACATCTATTTCACCTGAGGCAGGCACAGATCTTTTGAAGGGTATTTCTATATAATGAATGACTGACTGCTAGAAGTCATGTCATTGTCCTCCTCCGCCTCTTCAGATCCGATTTGCAGGCCAGGTGAATCTCATGACATGTCTCCTAGTAAATCAAGAAGTGAGAAGAAATGCCTGAAATAGTTCCCATCATGCTGACACCATAAAATCTAGATGATGAGTGATTTTGAGAATCTGAGGAGAAACTCAGCTGAGCCTTACATTCATTTTGGAATAGGGTAGCAATTTTGAAAAGAATTCAATCTTTCAAATAGCATATTTAGATTCTGTGCAGAAAAAAACCACAACTCACTTAAATAAAATCTGGTTTTTTATCTTCTTAGTTCTCTTATGTCTGCTTGTACACCCTTGCTGTATTTCACTTCAACAAAACGTATTTTAATGTCATAGCAGTTTATTTTAACTATGAAGTATTTATTTCTATAGCAAATGATTAAATACTAGTCTTTTTATTACACACCCAATTTTAGTTCAAAGAAGGCTGTGTGACTTGTTGGTGTAAGATGATGGACGTTTTATGGGCCTAGATAATGAAAGTAAATCATGGACATAAAAACAGGGCCACTATCAGAACACTTGCAAGCTAACCATTCCTAATTGTTGCCTTAACAAAGTTCTCACTGTGGATGTCTCTTCTGGTGATTACAAGGTGAACTTGTTTATTTATTTGGCTTTCATCCTATGCATTCTGCAGTAGCAAAATACTCCGCTTATAAGTAAGAGTTAATCAATTAAGAATAAGTAAAGGATAAAATATTTCTGGAGGCAAACAATCCAGAGCAAAAAAAACCCCTGCCCTTCCCCTATGCAATTTGATTTGCTAAACATCTGAAAACAATTCCACTCACAAGTTGGCTACAGAAATTTGAATCTTTTTTATCTTTCAAAGAACAGCTGTGCAAGGTTTTGTTCCGTGAAAAATCAGCATAAAAATGAGAAATTAGTTATCCACCTATAAATATTTTTTCTGCTTTTGTTGAAAAGTAAATTCTTTCACTAGTTGTCCTAAGGAGGAAGGAATATGGCCATTTATATATTTCAATAGGGTGGCCCTGCAGTACTATTACATGGAAATAGGGAGTTACATTTTTATTTTTCATCTGGGCAAGGAATGTTGTTCATCTCCAGCTTAATTTTACTGATCTTTGCTTTGCCAAAACAGAAAATTCATTAATTGTAGCCAGACTGAAATAATGTGGTTGGTTTGCAGTGATGATGTTTCATGCAGTGCTTAGTAATGAATATCTGACTACAGATTAAACACACAGCAAGGTAGTTGATCCCTTCATGCTGAAGAAGAATACCTAGGATATGGAAGTTTCCTCATAAACTTCTACATATCATGGGGCATTTCTGGAGTAACATTTCTACTAATGAATGAAAAAAAATCCCTCAAAAATAAATCTGATACAGATATATAGATATAGATACACACATACTCACACACAAATGCACATGTATAGGTATAGATATACACAAACTTATGTTAAAAAAGTCCAGAGCAAGTTTATATAGATGGAAACAAGTCTCTGGCATATATTAAATGAGATTTTCTTAAAAACATACTATGCACTTACCACAGGGCACATTAAAAGTACCTTTAGGGCTGTGAACATACATCCTTGTTATACTGCAGGTATATATATATTAGCAACACCCTCAATAATACCCATGAGAATAATATCAAAGGCCCTACATAATTAAAAAGTCTCTGTGACAACAAAGGTAATAGAGCTGACAAACTGGCAAATTATTTGGGACTAAGGAGAAATACCTCATCTCAGCATTCATACCATATATCTTAGGTGAAATAGGAAGGCTAAAATTGTAGAAGTAAATTGATTTCAGGAGATTTGAAAAAAAAAAAAGCCATTATCTTATCTGTGGAATGCTAGTGAAAGAAAAATGTTTAATAGAATCTTGGGCTATATTAAAAATTCATTTTTAATGCATCCAAATATATTAACTGTATTTTTTTCTTCTATAATATGATAACTCATTGACTTGCAATAGATATTCCTACTTCTATGGCCGTAATGGAAAAATCTCTACCTTATCAGAAGTTAAAATTTGCTCAGTCACTATTCTTTTGACCAAAGTGTATTTTCTGTCCCAAACAACTTCAGTTTATGGTCTTAATCTCAAAAAGAAAATATAAACCAAAGTCCAAACAATAAAACCCATTCTGAAGTGAAAGCATTTTGTTTGTTTGTGATTTGAGGGGGTTTTTTCTGTTTTGGTTTTGTGAGGGGTTTTGTTACTGTCTTTAATAAGCATACCTGCATCTTTTCTATCTCTGTGTCCTGGGTAGAGGTTTATCTTCCTTCTCTGGAACAGCAGACTCATGAACCCAATGAAAAGACACCAAACATTTGAAACAGCGTCAGAAGTTAAATATAATAAATAAAAAATGTAATCAACACCCCCCACCTCCATTGCTCTTTCTGGATAGTGCTGTGGATTAAACTTGGCTACACAGTAAAATTCCTCATAGCCACTCTCCCACTTCCTCTTCCCAACAGGGAAAGAAAACAAGATGGAAAAGCTCGTGGATGAAGGTAGAGACAGGGAGATCACTTACCAATCACTATCATGGCCAAAAAAACCCACAACTTGAGAAAAATTAATTTAATTTATTGCCAATTAAAACAGAATTGGATGGTGATAAAGATGAAAATTTAAACACCTTGCTCCCACACCAACCCTTCTTCCCAGGCTCAGCTTCACACCTTCATTCCCTCAACTCCCAGAGGCACAGGCAGATGAGGAAAGGGGGCTATGGTCAGTCCTTAACAGTTCCTTCCTCTCTCTCACTCCTCACACCTTTTCCCTCTTCCGGCATCGATCTTTCCACAGCCTAGAGTCCTTCAGGATAAAGCTGCTCCTGCATGGAGTTCTCTGCATAGGCTGCAGGCCCTTCAGGATGTATCCACATGCTCAGCTGCGAGCTCCTCCGTGGTCTAGTATGGGAATCTCTGCTCCGTGACAGGAGCAGCTCCTCCACCTACTTATTCACTGACCCCAGTGCCTTCACGGTTGTTTTTTGTCTTTTTTTTTTTTTCCTTTCTTCAGTCTGTCTGGTATTTTTTGTCTTTTATTTTTTTTCCTTTCTTCAGTCTGTCTGGTATTTTTTGTCTTTTTTTTTTTTTTAAATACAGGTTTTCCGAGACATCACCTGAGCAGCTGAGCAGTGCCTGTGACAAAACCCTCGTGTCAGGCAGGGGGGCAGCCCCAGCCCACCTCTCACAGCCCCCCCCTCCAAAAGCCTGTAACAGCCATTACAGATAGCAACACCTTGGGAGGAGAGAGTACAGTTGTTTACGGGGTAGTTTGTTGTGGTTTTTCCCCACTCCAGTTTTAAATTTGTATCTTCTGCTTTTCAGTGTGACAACCAACATTACGTGTTCATGAGTGGACAGTAACAATGGAACAACCTAGTAAGTGATGGCAGACAGGCAGCTGCCATCCCTGTCTTCCTGTAATGCCTACCAAAACTAATGATACTCTTAAAACTCCTGCTGTTCTTGATTACTTTCTCAGCTAGAGGTTGTCAGGACTTCACAAACTGACATGATTTCTTACCACATCATAGAAAATATTATTGTACTGTTAATGAAAAATTATTCTAGGAATTTAATTGTATCTGTAAGTTATCTGCACTTTGGTGTCAGAACAGGCTCCATTTAACTCTAGTTGTTGCACTGATGGTCACGTCTAATAAACTGGTATACTGTAATTTTATCTCTTTTTTTTTTTCCCCCACTGGCATGATTTCAGAAGATTCATTTCAAATTTGAAATGGATTCACCCAGCTGCCATGAAACCATTTACACCTTAAAGAACAGCGAGATTTTCCAAATTGCTTGGAACTTGTTCAGGTGGTTGGCAAACAGATATTGCTGCAGGTAGCAAAACCATTCTGCTGAATACAAATGCCAGGCCTCTACATTTATTGGTTTTATACTTCATAATAAAATTATAATTCACAGAGATGCTGAGCAAGAGAAGTAAATAAACATTCCCTTGGCTGTGCAGGATTTTCTCTGTGGATTGCATCCAAGGACCCTTGGATCCCACTCAAGGCCTTATCTCTGATGTTTATTTATGCATAGGCATTTCTAAGGCACTCAACACTCTAGTAGGATATCCTTTGAGAACGTTATAAAACAAGCCTTACAACGTGGTTGAAAATAAAAGAAGGGTCATTACATCATTTTAAAAGTAAAAATATCAAGTCCAAGTCCTCAAAGAGTACTCAAAAGTGCATGGACCGCTTTTTTGCTTATTCACCTGAGAAATATAATTCATGACTGATCTAAAAGAGAAAGGTAATTAACTGGGGGCGGGGGAGGAGGGGGAGAGGCTAATTGAGGGGTAAGGGGGAAATTAGCTTTCAATTTATTAGAGGAGTCTATTTGTCCTGGAGCATGGACAGAAAGAACACTGACAGGGTGCAAACTCATGCACACACATACACAAGGCACTGAAGCACCTGGAACAATAAATACCATAGAGTTCCCCTCTGTAACCCAAGAGCTTCCCATTGGAGTCCACACAGCAGCACCACAGCTGACCACAGTGCAAAAATAACCATGGGAGCACTGGGAAAGATGTGTAACAAGGCTGAAGAGAAAGCTTCATAATGTCCGGGTCTTAACCTAAGCAGTTGGTGCCAAGGAGAGTCTTGCAGGACATGTCATATCTTCTGAAGTTCAGCAACGTTCAGGCTTAGGAAATGATTGCATCATGAACCTCCAATGTACAGAGGGTCATTAGGAGTCTGGAGCTAATCTTATTTTACATTTGTGAAGTATTTTAATTTTTTTATTGTTCAATTCTTATATTAGTTACATCAACAAATTTCAGTTACTTTAAAACCCAGAGGTGAAGTAACCTATTGTCAAAATCTGGTTATCTTCTTAAGAGTGCATTACCTGTAAAATTACTGATTGTCCTGTGGACTGGGGTTTTTATTTATTGTTTTTTGAAAGAGTGAGAAAGTGATACAAAGTGGCCAGGATTAAATATCTGCAGGGTTGCAAATCTCTTGTAAGAAACATCTATGATTAACATAGGTGATTCATGGAGTGTTCATTTTTTCCTTTCTTAAAAAAGCTAAAAGTTAAATTGAGAAACTGAGTTTGAAAGTATGACCATCATGATTTTAATTATGGAAATTGAAGGACTCTTCCAAGGTCATGCAAAAAGGGGAAAACTTTTAACAGTTCATCAGATTTACTCTTTTAGTCTTATCACTAGCTTGTGCTGCCATATGTTATATTCAGCCTTAATCACAGAATATAAAGCAGTATCTTATTCTTGTTTATACAGGTGATGCATTGAAACAGATAACGAATGGCTACAGCTTGATTACAATAAACAAGATTAAAAAAGAAAAATAAATACTTTTGTATGTGTATTAATTTTCAATACAGAAGCAGGAAAAAAACAAACCTAAGATTCTTATGACAAGAGAAGAGCCTTTCAAAAAATTCTCTGGGTCAACAAACCTGAGATATTTCATATTTGTTTTGAGTATGTAGCTGAAAACTTGAAAGCCCCTCTGCACATTACTTTCCTGTCATCTCTTCCACATCTGTCTCTCACCATATACTTATCTATTTGAGGTTTTATGTTGTCTCTTTTTCTAGGTTAAACAGAGCAGAAGTGAAGGAGTAGTCTGAGAGTTTCTCAGATGCTAAGTTTGTTAACAGTTCAGGAGGTGACTGAAGATGTAGTAAACTCTGGTGCAAAGAAAGTGAAAAAAACCTCACACATACGTGAACCTTCTTAAAAAAAAGGACCTAGACAACACAGGAAATCAGCATATAGCCACAAAACCAAAAATAATCTTCTGTCTCTACGAAATTACAGTCAATGCAATACTTGTTATTTGCCTGTAACTGTAAAGCAAATATTTCCACTTTCCATTGTCATTCCTCTCTTGCAAAACACAGTAGCAGAAAAAAAAGAGCAAGCCTTCTTAGCTTATCTGTGAAGCCTTTACTGGGATACCAGATGCCACGGTGCTGACTTAGTGGCTTTCAAACTGACTCTTGAGTCTTGTCTTTTTATCCCAAAATAAATTAGTCCAATTATTTTTTTTTTTTATTTTTAGCAGGTAATTTTTTTTGCTAAAAGTTTCTGGCTTGAAAATGTGCGAAGACTGCAAAGGTGTTGTCTAAATGTAATTACTTTTCTCTCCTTTTTTTTTTTTTTTAACCTGGAAATTATCTTAAGGCAGAATTTCAGGTCAGTCAAGAAAAGATATTTAAAAGGAAAATTAAATATTCTGAAACAAGACAAAACATTAAAAACCACACAAATTCTTATGTGGGTGAAAAATCTTAAGTAGTTAAATAACGAAGTCAACAAGATTCCCAAGGTCGGGACTCAAACAAGTCAGGAGTTGTGGAGTACTGAGACAGCAAGATATTGGGGAGCAAGCTAGTGAGGAGTGGAGGAGGCAAACTAAGAGGGTAGTAAAAAACATAATAAGGTATGCTGTTCATCTGTTACTTGTATTTGATTTTAAAAAAAAACCCAAATCAAAAATCAAAATCAATTAAACAAACAGAACAAACAAAAAACCACCACAAAACACAAAACCAAAACCACAAATAAATTAATTGTAAACATTCCCAAAATGTAGCTAAGGAATCACTCTGGAAAAGGAGGTGTTTCAGACCAAAGAACTTTTTCTTTTTTTTTTTTTTTTTTAGCCTTGAAAAAACCCACCTTGGCAAAAGGAACATCTTGGCTGAATTTCAATACTGATTGTTTTAATGCCCTTTTGTTAGTTAACGTAATTATATATTGTAGATTCCTCTAGAAGCATTCACAAGTAACCACAAATGTCAATGTGAACATGGGAAAGCTGGGTCAAGTTGTTAGGCCCTCATTGACCCACAAAAGGGAGCATTTACTTATGCAAATAAAATTAAAATGGAAGCAGACACATGAACTCATGCTATCTTTACAAAAATATGATGTTATATTTTTACTAATGATTGTGAGCCAGAAGCAACAAACTGATGACTTCAAGAAAAAAGAGCTGGCCACTAGAGCATCCTTGTGTCTTAAGCATTAGAACTAACAATTTAATATAGGTTTCGTCAGTGTTTAGCTGCAGTGAAACAGGAAAGGATGTTGCTTGCTCAGTAGTTGGTCTTTGGAAAGGTAGTAAAATGAAAGTAGAAAAATATTGTCTTTTGTTCTTAAGGAAGTAGATGATTTTTTTTTTAATAAGAAGCCCATGAGAGGAATCTAAGAGTCGGCATTTAATCTTTAAACACAATATGGCCTTGAAACCATATTATGATATAGGTAAATATACAATGCTGAGATGAGTCTCTGTGTACCTGAACACTTTGCCACACATTCCAACACAGGGCTTTCCCAGATGGAAAAGCCCGAGGGCCTTCACTTGGCAGAAAACCTCACGATGAAGCAGCATAGACATTTGCCGAGAGAACCTGGCTTAATAGCCACAAACGATTAAATTGAAACCTGTGTATAACTAAGAGCAGCAAGAATCCCCGATGAGCTAATTTCCACTAAGATGTTTACACAGTCTGCCTAAAGAGCAGGGACATGTAGCAAAGCACACTGAAGTTCTTCAGTGTAAGCAAAAGGGATGTGCTACTTGATGATCCTGTGAGATCATAAAAGGCTGGTACACGGATCGCTGCAAACTGGAACAAAGAGCACACCTAAGATTCCTTCCAGGTTTCATTTCTCTGGGGAGGTCCCAGCTGAGGACAAAGTCTCACTACAGTACAGCTGATAGTTTCATGCCGAGAGGTGTAAAACTGGTGTAATTGCAACGTGAACTAAAATATCATAATCAGTTCAGAGCCAGCCTCAGGCTCATATAAGAAATCTCAGATAACTTTGAAATTAGGTTTTAGTAACAATGGAAAAAAATTAAAAAACAAGTCAAATTATTTTTGTGGCATTTATGGAGGCTTACAGGGACCACAAGAGGAATTAATAAAAATTACAAAAATCAGTTTGAAAATTCTTCTAAAATTACATTAAAAAATAAAGCTCTGCAGTTTTACAGAAAAAAAATATGCAATTAATCTCAGCTAACTTTAAGGTTCTATAAATCAGATTATGGACACTAAATTAGTTATTTTGCATTTTCTTTGTGGCCAAATGGCAAGAAATAGCCTCCTTCAAGATGCAATTAATTTACCTTCTTTTAGATATCTACTTCAGGATGCAAATAATTACCTTGGATGATACTGATTAGAACTCTGCTGATTACAACAGACACTTGGAATGATTAACTTAGAGACAGATACCATCAGAGATTAAGACACATCAAAACTCTTAGGAGAAGGCAAAAGAAGGATTTTGAATTTAAGAACAAATCAAAATAAAATTTGGAGCATGGAATGGAAACTCTGACTCTTCCGCAGCTGACTGTGACTACATGTCCATGTACTGCCTTCCCAGCAGGCTGCTGGGGCAGGAGGTGGGGAAGTTGTGGCTGAGGGATGGATGGGCTATGCCCCTGAGCTTACTGCTGCCTGTTGGAGCTGCTATTCCTTGGGGTGAATGTGGCACCTTGTCTCTGCCCTTGAGCAGCTTTTTGGACCACTAACTCTTTTAACTTCGGTTAAAAGAGAACGTCTGCTGTCATATCATTGCTTTCTTTTCGGGACACGTTTATAGGTCCCAACAAAACACCATTTCCCACTCATGTGGTGATTCTTACCAGAACTCAGAAATGAGTTTGCTAAATATTAGACACATCTAAATGTTTTTTTCAGATTTGTCCAAAAGTTACAGGTCATTTGTCATCCAGATACATATCCATATAAGGATAGAAAATCTTTAGAGGTGGATATTTCCTCAACAAACAAGTCTACAGAATGAAAATTTAAGATATGAAGGTCAGATTCTACTTAAAATCAAAATACTTTCATCTTGACCAATTTGCTCTCATTCTCCAACATGCAGGTATGACCACTTTGTTTATGCCACAAGCTTTTGTCCTTCTAATTTATTATCCAAAACTGGTTAGATACAATAACTACAAGTGAAAATCTGAAGAGGTGTCTTGAAAGTATATTTTATATCACATAGCAGATGCTAAATTAATCACCTATCATTAATGTAATCGAATTTGTATTAGCACTATTGGCTGGCAGTTGACACCTAATAAAGACATAAGAAAAATCAAGTTTATTTTCTAAGATATTTTATGTACTGTATAACTGGTTCTAATGTTAGCAGTTATTGTGAGTTTCTTAATTGTATAAGCAAGTATTTTTAGTTATTAATAATTCACTTTCCTATAACTAAGCTGTAAAACGACAATCATTTATGATGTTAAATGATGCAAAGTTCTTCCACAATTTATATGAATTTACAGCATATTTCATGTTTGATACATTTTCTACCTTTAGGTGCATCATTTTTAGACCACTGGTTGCTGGGTAATCGTCATTTCTCTGATATTTTTGAAGCAGTAGAGAAGTTTCTAAAGCAGTTTCAGAAGGAATAAATGAGGTTTGTTGGCAGAAGCAATATCTTGTATTAGACCAGATGATATAGTGGGGAACAATCAGGCAAACTTTCTAGCACACAGTCATGTAATCAATTCTTTCTGAAAAACCTACATGAGCACAAAAGAAGAGTAGAATTTGAAATCTTATTTTAACAGCTCATGTGTGGATTAGCAGGAATGTAATTTTAAAGCAGAACAACTTTAAAGGATATGTCTGCAATTTGTAGATTCAAGGATCTATGAGTACGAAAGATTTTTTTTTTATTTTTTTTTAGAATAAGGCATTACTTTCTGTTAGTTAGATATTTCCTGTATGTTACAAATAGCTCTGCCATGTTCATGCAGAAACAAATTCCAGGATCATCAAAAACAGAGGGGGAAAAAGCATATACAGACATCTGGGTACACATACTAGCCACTTATTTTCTATAGTTTCACATATACGTAAGTATGGGCATAAGGTGTAACAGTTCTTTATCCTTCAGCACTAAACCTTTCATACTCTACAGTAACACAAATATTTCTGAAAAAAAGAGGAAGAAAAACATCTATGTACAAGTAATAGGGGAAACTGCAAGAATTCAAGGGTATTACATAACATTACAATGAATGCAAAAATGAAAGAACCTCAGAATTCAGGTTAGCCTAAATATACTGACATTAGCTTCAATATATAAAAATTAGAGCCAAATATAATTACTTTGTACTAAATGCTACCTTAACTGTACTTTTTATTGTGAATGGAACAGACATATGATTATAGTACTAGCTTGAGTTTCCCAGATCAAACTATTTTAATATTTCTTTTTTAGTAACTTTTCTATCCAAACAGAACCACCACCACAGCTTTCTCTGTTCACCCTGTAAGTGTAAGCTACAACAATTAAAAAAAAAACAAACCAAACCAAACCAAAAAAAAAACAAACTCCCCAAAACAGAACTAAATCCCAGATAGGTTTATCTCCAACATCATGCTCTAAACCAATAAACAGCTGCACACCTAAAAGGCAAGGATCATTTTCTTATGAATGGTCTGTACTAAGAGGGTATCATTCAGGTTACAGTGGATTAATTTATATCATGCTCCATAAAAGAACAATGGTGTAGCCCATAAAATTATCATAAGTAAGGAAACTAAAGAAAACAGATTTTCAAACAACTTGCAATTTACCTTCTACATCCTTGTCATAGGATTTTGTGATCATTTAAAATTTACAGAGGTTGAAGAAAGTTATGCTTCTGTTAATAAGTTGAATGATACACTCCTTCCACCACCATAAGAAAAACAAATGTCTCCAAAGAATAGCAATGAAGAAGGTGAAGGAACTAGAGAAGAAATCCTGTGAGGAGTGGCCAAGGGAGCTGGGGTTGTTTGTGAAGAAAAGGAGGTTCAGGGGGACCTTATTGCTCTGTACAACTGCCTGAAAGGAGCTTGTAGCCAAGTGGGGATTGCTATCTTTTCCCAGGTAACAAGTATGTTGTGTCAGAACAGGTTTAGATTAGCTATTACTAAAAATTTCTTCACTGAAAGGGTTGTCAAGCATTGGAATAGGTTGCCCAGGGAAGTGGTGAGGTCACCAACCTGGAGACAGATGAAAGATGCATAGGTGTGGCCCTTAGGGACATGGTTTAGTGGTGGGCTTGGCAATGCTGAGTTACTTGTTGGACTCAATGATTTTAGGGGTCTTCTCCAAGCTAGATGATTCTAGGAGTCTACGATTCTGTGAAATATATCAAAGGCTGTTAAACACAGGGAGCTATCTGTAGTTTAATGGGTCCTTGAACTTCCCTTTTCTGGAGGGTAGAAGCATACCTTGGGAAACAAGCACTACTAGCTTGTCTTGTTCATTGTCTCCAAAGCATTTGCTGTAGTCTGCAGTCAAACACGGGACCCTGGGCTAGCTGCATGTTTTGGTATCTACACTGGCAGTCTCAGGTTTTTTCTTTTTGACCTTAAAAGCTTGAAGTGCTTTAATTTAGTGCTTTGAGTGCTCTGTAGAGGTAAACACACACACACACACACACACACACACACACACACACACACTTCTGCACATATGTTTATATAGATATATACATACTGAAAATATTAAAAATTCAAATGTATTCCTGTGGTACATGGGAAACACCGCTGGAATGCTAATTAAATAATAGAAGCTCACTCACTTAGTACATCTCCCCTTTCATTCAAAATACACACAAAATAATGGGAAAATTAAATAAATCTTTATGTTATCAACGCCCTCTGAAGTATGTGGTAAACTGCAAAAAATAACACTCTCAGCTGTAACAAGAGTTTAAAGCGTAGTGAGCCAAACAGACTTTGGTGGTAAAATCCCTTACCTTCAATCCCACATGACGAAAGGGTATGTGCCTTCATGTTCTATTAATTCTGGGGTCATTTTAATTGATCCTTTTTTAAAAAAAGCTCTCTATAATAAAATACAATGAGCTTCTTCTGAGAGTTCCAGCTGCAAGATAAACATCAGGGAAAACAAACTGATCTATGCTCATTTAGAAAAATGCAACAGTATATTGATGCAGCTAGAGAGCAGTTTAGTGTTCCTAATAATGAAAAGTCAAAATTAAAGCAGTAGACAGAAAATTAAAGATACGGGAAGTTAAATTTGCAAAGGTAACATAAATGAAGGAAAGTTAGCATATAATTAGAGTTTCTAATTTCTCTTTAAAAGTCTCTCAGGTTGCATACCAGGCAATTAGATTTCATTTGGCTTCAATTTGCTGTTGGGAACAGTTCAAAGTGTAAGACTTTGGGAAGAATAAAGGGAATTATGTTTTTTTAATTAATATGCTGAAAGTTACTGTAATGTGAACACAGATTTCAAGCTACAAAGAAAACAATGTTAACCCTTTTTCAAAGAAATATTATTCATAGATCAGGGTTCTCATGAAGTACAGTAGTGCAAAACAATATAGCAATATATTAAAATGCTGGATAGAAATTCTGAAAACAAACAAAAAACACTTACTTTAAAACTATAACAAGAAAAAGGATACTAAACTAACAACATATTTCTACTGCTAAATAGCACTGATGAAACAGAAAATGCAACAGTATTTTTATCCCACTAGTTCACGATAGTCTTTCATAGTCAGACAGGTAAATTCTAATGAGTAGTTGAAACTACTAAATTAAAAATTATACAAAATCTGATTGCCTTTCACCAGTAAAACTAAGTTCATGAGAAACCTGCATCAACTACATAATGCCCAGAAAGAAATCAAGTATCCATTTGAGAGTTTGGCTTTCTCTATCCTTAAGGCTCATTGCAGAATTTGGAATTTATGAAATTGTCCTATCAAGAAAAAAATAAAAGTAGCGGAAAGAGCTTAGGCATTTTGACCACACCAAACCTTTTAAAGTACTTATATTTATTTATATGAGCATTATAAGTGGGGAAGATCATCACTTACATTGTTGTAAGTCTTGGGAACAAGTATGGACACACAAAAGGGAACCAATATTGACTCTGAACGATCCACACTCTAAAGTTCAGTTCCTAGCACTCATATTAATAAAATTAATATTAGTGCTCAACAACTAAGATCGTTCTTTCTCGAAAAAAATAACATATTGAACATTTCTACTTTTTTTTTGTTTGTTTTCCTGAAAGGAAGAAACAAATCCTAAACCATTTATCTAAAAATTAAGTTTCATAGCTCACTTGAGACATTGTGACTTCCCTACAAATCATCAGATAAGGTATTAGAAATCTGGTCTGAGAAATAGATTTTAGCCTAGTGAATATGGTTTTACCATCACTAGTGAAAAAAACATCCCTTCGCATTGATCAGACTGGGGCAAGTGTCAAGGAAAGTGATGAGCTGGGGCTGGGGAGGGGCTGTTGGGATGCTTTGACTAATAGGTAACTGACTTTTTTTTTTCCATTGTGGAGTCAGAATGGTTGCCACTCCTGAGATCCAGTTGGTCTGTTTGATTCAAGTTCAAAATAAGCACACAAACTCAGAGAAAAAAAAAAAAAGTCATAATAACATAATTCAAAACCACTCAGTCCACCATTTAAAACTACTTTTCAGTTTCTGTTCTAACTTCTGTTGAAGAATCTCAAATTATATAAAAAGCATAAATTAAATGACTGATGATAAGGTATAGATAATTTGTAATAATTATTTTTGTAAGCAAAAGAAGATTTTTTTTTTAAAGTAGGAAACATCCTTACTTTCAAAAGCTCAGCAGAGTCATCTTGAGAAGGTCCACTAGAGAATTCCTGTTTTACTATACTTAGATAACAGGAAAATATGGCTAATACTTTGTCTTTAAAAAACAGAAGGTAGGCAGAGGAAGAAGAAGTAAGGTTTTCAAACACCGTATTGCTAAAAATAAAATTAATTCAGCTTATCAAAATTGTGTAGGAATAACACATCCATTTACTTAGCATTTTTCTCTTCTGAAACATAACACAGATAATTAGCTAATAAAGCACTATGTTATATTATTTATGTCATTGCATCATGGGATAACTGTTCAGTATTACAGGTTTGACAAATGCTACAAGAAGACTTCCATAACACTATTTTTTAAAATGCAATCCTAAAAGAAGTATATGAGAGGAAAAGCCAGGGAAGAGGTTTTTAATTTATTTTATCTCTCCTATAATACATTTTTCCTTTCTGTAAAGGAGGGATTTAACACATGTAGATACACAGCCTCAGTGGGAAATTCTGGATTTGGAACTTCATTTAAAAAAAAAAAAAAAAAAGAGCGAGTCAGAGACTGCATATTTTTAGGTGACCTAGGCACTCAGCAACTTCTCAAATCATACACTTTCCTAAATATATACAAATTGATCATTAGTAAATTATAAACAAATACATCATACTCTTATAGCTCATTTAGGGAAGAGAACTACTGCTAATCAGTAAAGGAAAAAAAAAAAAGTGATATTTCAGATCATTCCATCCCTGAGTTCTTGTAAATTAGGCTAAGGAACACTTAGTACTCTAAGGAGGTCAGTATGATAGACACTGTCAACGAATGCCTGTCAGGTTCAACTCCAGGCAAAATAAAGTTAAAACTGCCATTTCTTTCTAAAATCAAGCTTGAGTAGACAGAGAAACCTCATGGCTACTCCCTATATATTTGAGTTCCAGTATTCATCTTATTTCTATGATAAGCACCCTTACTGAAAGGCTATGGGCTGATTACCAAGAGAGAGGGAATAAGTTGATTCCCTCCAAGTTATTCTACTGTGCAGAAATTAATTCAAGCTTCAGTGGATGAAACTGGGAGTATAAACAAAACTGGTCATGAAATTTCTTTAATGGTGTGGGAGGAAAAAATTATCTTGATGTCTCTAAAACAATGAAGACTTTATGGTTTAGCCACTGAATAAATGTTTACAGCAGAAATAATACAATGATAATGATTTCACCCAGATTTCCATTACATTAAAATGCAAACATAATGTAAAAAATTGAATTGCTATGACCTTTTCATATAGAAAGTAGAAAGGAACTAAAGCTGCTCCTTGCGTCTGTCATTTACTGTCTCCTTCATCTGTAAATGCATATGGTCAATGTTTCAGTTCTAACCCAATCCTGAGCAGTTAACAACTGGTAGCAGGTTTTGTAATAAAACTTAATTAGAAGGCTGGGAAAATGTGATAATTTAGTTATGTGATACAGCTTCAACTGTTGAACTTCTACCATTTACAGCTCTGTAGCTTTTGGCAGAAATCTTTTTGTTGTTTTTTTTCCCCATACATCTTTTTTTGTTGACTGCTTTTATTGCATGCTATCTCCTAGGTGCATTTTCTCACTGAGCATCAGTAATCATTTCCTAGAAAAGGATTTCTTGCATCATGCCATCAACAAGAAACTGAGATAACCTCCATTGTACAGTGAAGAACAAAACCCCAGTGTCTGGGCACATCCAACACAAAAAATGGAAGAAGTGTCGTGGCTGGAGCATGCCTTGTATGTCTTTCAAACTGCATGAAAACCTGGAAAAGAACCAAAATCTTCTGTATCTTTTAAATAGTAACAACATGTTCCCATTCTGATCAGGACACAGTTAATTTTTTTACAGTAGCCATGAGGGGGTGAGCAGGGAGCCATGTGGGCCTGCCTAGGAGATTATTCTATATCACCTCACATCATTTCTAGGGGCAGGAGTAAGGTACTCTCACTTCAGAGGAGAAGAGAATTCCTTCCAGTGGGGAGAAAATATTGTGAGAGAGAGCCAGTCAGTATTGTCATAGACTTTCCATGTAAATTGCTTCTTCTTATACCTTTAGTTATCAATATTGCTGCTGTTGCTGTTCATTTTCTTATGCCATTGGTGTTTCCAGTAAATTGTTCTTATCTCAACTTGTGATCTTTGCCTTTTGTGCTTCCAGTTGCTGGGGATGGGGAAGCGAGTGGTGGCATGGTTTTAGCTGAATTGCTAAATTGGAGAATACCATTCCTAAACCATGACACCCACAGTACTGAGGAGAAGTGTTTGCCTTTCTAATTTTCACATGGCGTTAGGATGCACATAGGATCAGAGAATCATTTAGCTTAGAAAAGATCTTTAAGATCATAGAATCCAACAATAAACCTAACACTGTCAAGTCCACCACTAAACTGTGCCCCTCAATGCCATGTCTACATGTAATAGACCAAAACACATAGACCCGGAACTGGGAATTTAGAACAATAATCCTGAATCCTGCATTTAGGTAGGTAGCAAATAAACTCCAAGTGAACTCTGCTGATGGTTCCATTGCAGTCAGTAATACTATAATCTTATTGTTATAGCTTGCTTTCGAATGTATTCCATTTCTTCTAACATCACGAATAGTGCCAAGCTCAATTCAACAGATTATATGAACCTCAAAATAAGGATGTGGAATGTCTCTCCAATGAGGTAAAATTATTTGAATATCTCTGAAAAAGAAGGAGCATTTCAGCTGCATTTCTCACATTCTCAGCAGTAGTTTTCTCCTTTATTGCCAGTTTATGTCAAAGACATATGGTTTAGAAGATGAGTCTCCCTTAGGAATACTTTTGCTTTCAATAATGATTAGCACACCATTTCTTCTCCAAACTCTTTCAAGGCTTTGATGTCTTTGCTGAGACACAGCATTCTTTCATCTTGACATTCAGAAAAGAAAAACATGCTTTTATTTATTTAATTATTTATTTCTTTAAATATATTTAGAAATAGCTTAGGTTAATGTAATTAGTCGCCATTTCTGACTTGACATTCGTAATTCAAAGGTCGTATTCTCCCAGTTGTAGTGGCATGTATATGTTTTAAATTAAAAATCAAATTGAAAAAAAGAGTCTCCCCTCTTTTGAGATCATCAGTTGCAGATACGCTCTGCATTTTAAAATGCATAAAATATGCAAAAGTAAATGTGGTTCCTCCAGTAGGTTCAGTAAGCATTAAGGGCTTCAAAGGTTTTCATCATTTGAATTTCAGACATGCAGCCCTAATACAGTTGAAATGGGGAGGTGTATAACCCAGCTTAGCTAATGGATATGGATCTGTCATGGGAACTTGATATCACTCTGTGTAGCTTTCAACTTTCTCAACGTCATCAGCCTCTGCTCCTCATGTGGACTTCATGCAACAGGGTAGGAAGTACAGCTCTATGGAATGTCTAATTCCACTGTCTTGACCAACTCCAGATCACTGCAGGGTCCCTAGAGTAGTGATAACTCTGCTGCAAATGTCAAGAACCCATACTTAGTGTATATACTTACTGTACAGAATCTGTTTCTGTAAATATTCTTTCTTTCTACACAGTTAGTAGGCTATCTACCCAAATATGAAAAAAAGGCCTTCCTGAGTTGATATAAATTTTAGTATAATCTACAATTGCATATTAATGTTGTCTTGATACTATAATTAATCAGAACATAATAATTTGCTCATGACAGGGAAAATCATTATATTGAAGCACTGTTCTTCAGCGATTCACAATTTTAAGCAACTCTGAAAATGATCATAAGAAATGTTCATCATTAGGTGTAGTACTGTATAGGTGGCCTGGTTTTGAGAAAAGAAAACATGATACTCGGTATTGTACTCAGATTAGTTGCTTGAATATCTCAATATGGACATACAATGATTGTCTTTCAACGTAAAGACATTTTACAATTAAACATGTTGCATTTGGCACTAAAAATATTGTCTGCTCTTGTTTATTATACACAAAAATAAAATCCTTTTCTAATGTTTTGATTGCTTAAAATTTAAAGATCTAAAGTACCCAGAAAGTAAATATATTTCAAAGACATTATGCATATTCCCAAGGACTCATTGTAAAAGAAGCTAAAATTTTGAGCTAAAATTATGCATGCCAAATTTGAGAAGTAATTTAACAAACACATTTGAAGTTTCATCTTGTAGCTAGCTCACATCATTTTCTCCTAATATAGATTCATTCCTCCTTTTAATATAAATTCAATATTCTTATGAGCAGAGCCCTATTAAGGACTCCTTTCACTGTAGTTTAATTTTCAGCAACTCAAGAAATATTCACCAGTATTGTCACTTCAAACCACCAAATCCAGCTGTAAATGAATGAGTCAATACCATTCATAGAGAATCACAGTGTCCTACCTTACATAGAGGTTTATCAATTTATTCTATATTTTATCATCTCCCATTTCCGAGTATAGCATTTCATCCATGTTTAATCAAAAAAATTAAATTACCATTTTAATAGATTGAGATATTACATCCGAGAGTATGAAAAGATAAGAGCAATGAAGAGCTTTTTTAGATCCATTTTAAATCTGTGAAACTCATTTTAGATCATTAAAAAGTGAAAAAAATCAGTTACAACTAGCAGAATTAGTATGTAGCAGTTTATGAAAATGCAACATAACATTCAGGGTAAATAGGAAGCTGAGTAAATAATTGATAATACACATAAAGTATTCGCTGGAACCTTGCAGATCTAATCTCATAAATCAAATACTTTGTAACAATTAGATTATTATTTCAAATTTTCATTATAGTTCATTCATTGCAAAGAAAAAAAATCTCAAATTATGGTCAAAGTACTGTTACTTTACACCCATATGTCCTTTTATAGACATCACTGGCAACCACAGGCAATAGACAGAATCATTTGAAAGACACCTTGTTTTAAATAAATAAACAAATAAATAAACAAACAAACAAACAAACAGACAAACAAACAAACAAACAAATAAATAAATAAAATAGAAAAGCATTAAAACAATGTTTTAAACCACCTAGAGACAGATTTGTTCTGAAAATCAGAAATCATGTCTTAACACATCTACCTCCATCATAACTCCAAAGCTGTAGCATGTCCAAGTGAAGAAACAGAAAAGATAATATACAAGACATAGACAAACCTGGAAAACAGGAAAAAAGATAAAACCCAACAGTTGTGACACAACCACTTGCACATGTCTAAGAAAAAATTTTGCGTGTTCTGGTCTAGCTGTACATCTTCTCAACTTTAACAATGGGGTTTTTTTACCAAAAATATTTATTTTTTTTTAATTTGCATTTTATGGCTAAATTATATGTGGAAACTGCTCATAGTAGTTAGAGAAGAGTCAGCCCTTAACATAGCTTGCCCACGATCTCAGTGAAAACTTGTCAGTTCCTCAGAGGCGGCACTGATACAGGAGGTAGGATGAAGTCCTCACATCCTTTTGCCCTTCTTCCATGACACACCTCTGACTTGCCAGAAAATGCAAAATACCTTTCACAATTCCTTCTTCATTTCTAATCTTGCATAAATGATATCTGACTGTGATGATGAGTGTTTATGTCATGAAGAGAATCTCACAGGTATTTCTCCACATGGATTTTTCATCACTAAGCCATATTTTATCAACAATTTTCATGCTTCTTTCTGTGATTCAATTCACTTTCAGGACATGAAGAGAGCCCTAGGTCCTCTACCCTATGTATTCTTGACTGTCAGCACTAGATAACAAATGCATTCATGTGAGTGGCACTGATACCCATTGGCGTATTTCCAAATAATTTTAGGTTCTCAAATTCTCATCACACTGACTGATCTTTGGACATTCAGTTTTTGCATGAGTGGCTATTTTCAGCAGCACATCAAGAAGACTGACAGCCTTACTGCTTGTCATCGTGCAGTACAGTAGCTGCCTGCCCCTGGATAAGGTGACCCGAGGCTTCCCAGTTTGACTTAGCTAGTGTCTGGTCCTGTTTTCTTTTTCAGGATTTTCCTACTGCCATGATAGGATTTACTGGGATGCAAAAATGTCCTTGGTTTTACTCTCCCTCAGCCAGTGTGCGTTACGCTGTTTTATTGACTTGTATCTATACAAGCTTGTCTCCATACATTTGTAGCTCTGATCTCTGCAGTTAAACTTAGCTGCGGGTTTTTTCTGTAAACTCAAATTAGTTTATGTTACTAATTCCAATGTATAACAGTGCAAGGAAACTGGAATCAGACTTTATGATTGTATTGAACAGCAGAATTTAAGAAATAAAACCACATTAACAGAGATCTGGACAAGAAAAGGAAAATACTAAGCAAAAGGGTTTTATCCAAACTATTTGCAATGATCACCTCTTCTGAAGCTGAACAGCTGGAGCTGAACAATCTTGTGTACATAGATTTCAGGAGCACATATATTGCTAGAGTAGACAACAGAAATTTCAAGATGACAGATTAATTGTAAAGTCCACAGCTTGCATATCCCCTGCTCTGTCTTCCCAGCTTTCTTCATCTCTCAAAACCATACAGCTGGAGGATCAAATTCTGCCTTTAGCCTGGAAATACTCATTTTTATCCTTGCTCTTTCCTTGAGATGGAGTCAGTGCATGTTTAAATCAATATGAACCTCCTCATAGCAAAGAAAGAAGGTAGAAAACCCCATTACTGTTCTTACCAGTGTTCTTTTGATTTGGTTCCATAAGAACTACTTTGAAATGGCTTTCTCTTTATTGTCTATTTCTATTTTTTTCATTTGTAAATTTAAGCAAGTGTTTTACATCTCTCTTCTTCCAAAATGACAAGACTTTGACGGTAATTGCTATGACTATATGATTCATCGTATATAATTCTGTTCCCCAAGTATTCAAAGTAAGATTTTCCACAAGCTATTTTCAGCTTTGAGTGGTCAGTGAAGAGACAGTGCAATCAAGATTTTTTTTATAATATATAGCCTACACAGTCAGATTTTATGATTTTTTTTACTGTACAGAGTGCAGCTCAAGGATGCTGCCTAAATAACACTTCTTCAGCCTTCCTTAGGCAGTGCTGTCTCAAAGTACCCTGAAGACCTTAATATGTATAGTAATCTATATCAATCAGAACTAAAACCAGAAAATATATAAGTTTACCCTTTTTATCACCTTTCCTGAACTTCTTTGACAAGAGGCATAATGCACAGCATGTTAATCCATGCATTGTTTCTGTGCTATTCCTACATGGGAAAGATCTTTGTTGCAGTGTTTAGACAGCTTTTCTGGCAAAGCCATTTGTGATTTAATGCCATAGAAACTTATTTTACTCCCACTTAATCCTGGGTGTGTTGTACAAAAATAAAATGTTTATAATGTAGCAGCCTGATAAAGCTAAGATAGGAATCCATGTTGCCAAAATAATTGTTTAATCTTTTCAATGACCTGCTTTGGTACAAGTGATTGTGAAACATTAATCCCATGAAAGACAAATCTGTTGCAGCTGGCAACTGGCCTTGCAAGTTGTAATGGCTGTTTTTGACCTTGTTGTCACTTGAATACCTCTATGACATCAAAATGCAACTGTCTGTAAGAAGCAGCATCCCTCAGTTTTCTACAAAGAAAAAATACGCCATAATATGTTTTTCTGAAACATCTGGTGACAATTTGGAAAATGCTTATTTTAACAAAATTTCTTGTGGGTTTAGAATCTGACTGTTTACCTGTGGACACGTCAAAAATTGGAAAAAATGAAAATTTAACAGTGCTAAAGGAGTTGGCCTGAGCATTGTGCAATAAAATTTGAACTATGTGTTTTGTACTTCTATATAGATACACATATATGGGAGAGTACTACTTGGGTAGGTGCTTAGTTGTTTGCACACCTTCCCAGATCTAGAGTGTCATGTAACAGGGCATCTTGCATAAGAAGAGGTGAGTTGAAATGGATTTGCTTCTTCATTGGCTGCCAGAGGGCTGCTCTTTGTGCTCTTGTGTCCACGTTCTTTACATCTGGATATTTACTGGGTATAAGTATATATGGAGTATGCATCTTACTATTAAGATTCATCTTTCATAGATGGCAATTCTTTGAGCTGTAGGGTTTAGTGTTGTGAAACAACTCTCTTCCAGCTTTACCGTTGCATTAATAAATGAAGAATTATTGGTCATTCCTAATGTAGGCCTGACATTTGGTTGGAGGTAGGATGAGCTGATTTAGTCTTACTTTCAATAGTACCTTGAGAGTAAAAAATCACTTTTAGAAAAAATGTAAGTCATATTCTGTTGTTTCTTCAGGCAAAAGTAAAATCCAGGAAAAAAATTTAAAAATGACAGAAAGAGAGTATAAAACTGTGGCCTTAAAATAGAGTGGAAGAGTTTGGAGACTGACTAGGTGGACTGTACCCATACATTTTGTGAAATTGCTGGAGAAAAGCAAACAGAAACTACAGGTGTAATTACCCATTCCTTGACATAAGTATTTAACTTTCTCATGAGTAATAAAGCCCAATGTAGTACTCTAACAATGAAGTATCAGAATAAAAAATACTATTAGTTTAAAGTAATTAGTATTCACCAAGATATAGAATGAATAGATAATCTTTTTCATTCCTAGGTTTTTTCATGGCACTGACATAACATAAACCGGTGTCAGTTGGTGACATATAGTAATGTGTATTGTAATTTCCCTTTTTTAAAGAGGATAAATAACTACGCAATCTGGAATTTCTTACAATATTTTCAGTGATCTTTTTGGAGGGAGAAGGGGATATGCAGTTGATTTTGTTTGCTTGGGGGTTTTTTTGTTTGTTTGGTTTGGTTTTTTCTTTTTTTTCTTCCCCCCCGAATAATCTGGAAACTATGCACACAGAAGAACATACATCTTGAATATTTTTCTCTCTAAAAAAAATTCTACTACTCTCTTCTCCATTATTTTAATTTTTAAAAGCGGGTAGAATAATTACTTTTGCTTATTTTTAGCAGACCTCCTATCAAAAGAGAGTTAAAAGGCACATAAAACTAATACAAATAAAATTCCATGTGTTAAATCTGGGGGCTTACTTTTCAGCAAAAAGCGTGTTTTGGGGGAAAAGTCACATATATATATATAGTCTTTAAACCAATGGAGTTCTTATCCTTTTTAGAAACCTCAAAGCCAATTTAGAATAACTTTCCTAACTCCTTGCATGTCTGTCTCAAGGCATCTGGTACAATCAAGATGCTAGGCTTAAAGTAGCACCGAGTAGAATAGACAATATCTCAGTACTTGCTACAGATACGTATTGCGGCTTATACAGGACTTTTTCTTATTTACAGTGACACAAAATCCTCACCTCAAAAGGCTAAAAGGACAAAAGCTGTTCAATCTTAAAATTACAGCCTATGACAGATTATTGTCAATCCTGAGTGTCAGATCAGGACTACTCTGTTGTTTGGGACCCCAGAACCTTAATTTTCACTTTTTTTTTTCCCCTCCATTTCCTTTTTCTTTCTTAAAATTAAAGATCCTTTAGAAGAGTTGCAATGAGGCAAGTCATCACAGAGGAGATGGATAATTGAGAGGCATGCAGATGAAGCAGTCAAATATGTAAATTAAATGTAGTGCAGCAAATGGATGTCATCATGAATATGTACAGTCTGAAAGAGAAAGGCAGAAAAATGCATAGAAGCTTTCTCCTTCTACACTGCTTTTAGAATACAATTCCCTTGTGGCAGAAGCACTACACAAGTTTGGTCCTGAATAAATATTTATGGGAAGTATTCCTTAGTTCCTGCAGCTTTGTAAGGAACGGCATTTATTTTGTACCACTGACATCCCTTTCCCACTCTGTTATCTTATCTCACAAGTCTAATTCCTATATTTTGTATGTATGTTGGTTTAAAGAAGCTGCTCCAAATACCAAATTAAAGAATCAATTTTCAATTGACAGTAGTAAATACAAATGTTAAAAAGTAATTCTCCTATTGTACCCATTAAAGAAATTAAATGGATATAAAAATTAATAAATTGATCTCGTTAATAATCATTTTATCATAACATATTTTGGATAAAAACTGAAGAACAGCAGTAACTGTGTGAGAAAATGTTGAGAAGGCCAATAGGTCATGTGGCAATAAGGACGACATAGAGTTTAAGAAAACTGAGCTTACCTGAAATTTCTGAGATTATACCACATCCTGCACATAGCAAAGCAGATATACTGTGTATGTAGAGCAAGTCTGGCATTGCCAGGGGGCTATTTCTTACTAGCTGATTACCTTTCTAGATGCACAGCTGCCATTTCTGCTCAATTTCTTGAAGGTGAAGACAGAATTACTGCTTTCCAAAACCTGAAATAAAGAACTATTGACAGGAGATTAGTTCAAAAAAAGATCAAAGGAAGTGACTCTTTTCAGAGTAGGTAGTAGTCTGACTTGCATATCCTTTCTACAAAACATCATGGTCATTATTGTCACTGTCAAAGACAGAAAATCAGGCTGGACCACTGGCAGATCATTAGCCTGACTCTGTAGGACATCTCTCATGATTACCATCTCCACTCTTTTGGCTGTTTTTGTGATTGAGAACAGTTATTTGGGAATGGCAGAAAGCTGTACATCAAAAACAGCACTTACAATAGACTATGAGTCCTTAGGTAATTTAACTCCATGAAGTGTCTGTGTACCCCAAGGCTTTCTGAGAATAAGGGCTTTTATCTGTTTTTCTGTCCTCTTAAGCATTGTCACCCATCTTGTCATCTTTATCTAGATTTTCTGCATGTTCTTCCAGCTAGTTCACTGAGAGGGCTGTTTGCTGTAGAATATTTCTGCTGTTGATTGCCACTATACTTACATTCCCAGCTTTCCCTGACTAGTTTCTTTACTTAAATATTGTTAAGGGTTATGGCTTCACTGAAATTATTAGCAACTTATAGATAATAGAAGCTGCCCTGTATCTGAGTAATTATGATTTTGTCTTGTCCTATTTGTGCGTAAATATCACTACCTAATGAGAAGCCGACCAGTATTTTTACCTTCTACAGCACTTTCCCCAAAATTTAAGATATATAATGAAAATTATACTTTTCTTTATAAAGTAAGCAGTTCAGTCTCCTTGCCTGTGTAAGAAGCATTTTCCCATTTTTCTTTTTCTCTTTAACAGAAATGTCTTCTCTTTGAGTTTCTGCTTTCTTAAAGCTGAGATTCAGCTGAGTATTTTCCATTACACACTCTGTCTACAAAAAAGCAATCACACACTTGTGACCACAGTTGTCTTGTTATATTACAGGTATGCTCTACAGTGCAGCTAGTGCCATCTCCTTAGACAAATATTTTCAAACAAGTATCTGTTCTTTACTGCCAGCATTAAATCGAGTCTCCTCCATAGCCCTACAGAGATGACACAGCAAAGAGGTTGTCTGGATTGTACTCTTCCTACACACCAGCAGTGTCATTTTTCTCTTAGATCCAGCTAGGGGATGGGTTAGTCCCAGAAAGGCCATCAAGAATAGGTGTAGAACTCACCTGCTTTTATGAAGACCCTCAGCTCAGGTCTCCCCTCTTCCTTGGAAGCAAACTAAAATTTACTCCCTGTGCAATGTAGGAATAAGACAGTAGGAATCCAAGAACTAAAACATGTGCTTTGTGTGAAGCAGAGAGGAAGGGGGAGAGGCTCAGAAAGCAGAACTCAAAAGGATATGAACATAAAAATCATTTCCAAATGCAGTTATTGTGCTGGAAGAGAGACGCAATGCATACAGTTTAGAAGGAGTGTACATAAATCATTCTGTGTTATGAAAGACAGGAGTTAGGTACAATTTTAAGCTACCCTTTTGTTTTTTCCCCTCTGATAATTTTTCCCTCTATCCCTCCCTCTATTCAGCAGATTCAGTGCAGCATGTGCTGAAAAAGGAGATGCCATTTATCAAATTAATCCTGAACATGCTGAGTCCCCCGCCTGCTTGTGGGTATGTGAAAAAGTACACATAAGTGTCTCACACTTATCTTCCCCATTTATTCCAACATATCCTTAAAGAGGCATTTTCCTTGACAGTTTGCCACTCACCAGCAATTCCCAAATAACAGTATCTGAAATAGCTTTCCCCCCCTCACTTAATGCAAATATAAGATCCTGAATGGCGTAACTTTGTGTTATTTTACTTGAACACCAAATGGTTAATAACTTTGGTATAGAATTTATGGGCAAATCCAGTACCATTTTAATCTTCTCTAATTAACCTTGGTGTGACCCAGAATTAGCTTCTGATTTACTGTAGCTTACTGAATGCTTTGGGGTAGAATAAGTGGCAAAGAGATCACAACAATAACATACATACCAGTCTTTAAATTGAATGAACATTGTGACTTTAATTTTCATGTGATTTACTTCAGTTCTAAACTGACACATGTCCATTACGAGCACGGTTGTCTTAACCCAGAGCAAATTAGCTAGAAATAAAATGAAGCCGGCAGTGCTGAGTTAAAACAATTCAACACTTGCGCCATATAGACTTTGCATTTTCTTTCAGAGATTAGGTGGGTTATTTCCAATACCTGCTGATTTCTACTTTTAATCAGATCGCATTTCTGTACAATTATCATTTCAGGCTTCTGTTGATTGCTTTCACTAGGCATAATGAGTAGAAAGAAACACTATCTCATTGTGCAGAATATTGGATTGGTTGGTGTAATAGACTCAGTTCTATTTTTTGCCTTGCTCTTTGAAAAGTTAATTTTCTCTTTCATCAAATAACTAGCAGACTACTAATAACATATAAGGTTTTAGAAGGATTTGCATTAAAGAATGCAGCTGAGTGCCTTATCTACTTTTGAAACCAGAGTGACATATGGATGCTCTTTTACTATTGACTACCTAAGATAAAGTTTAATGCTTTCTGCAAGCCCCTTTAGTTTTAAATTTATGGAATGAGAATGTGGATTAGCTCTCCCTGAAGAACACCCATAGCATGGGGAGTAGGCGATGGTGCTAACACAGGCTTTGCAAGCCTAAAGTTGCAGGTTCAAAGCTTCATCAAAGGAGCAGAACCCTTCATTCCAGTCTGAAGTTCAGAGAAATCCTCTTAAGTCATATGCCATTGTATTGGGTCCTATTTCACAATGAGAGATAAGTGCCCTGGGGGAGAGCTGAAAGCATTTGACAGACAGGATGCATTTCATTTGGTGCGTGGAGCCTGAGTCTCTATTTGCCACAGACCATGGAGACACAACAGCATAGAGACTCTGTCAGTAAGATTTTCTGTAGTCAAAGTAGCAAGTCACGGACTGCACAGTATGACCCTGCCATGTGCCCTGTTGTTTAAAAGAATAGGGCGAGTCTGTGCCCATACAGAGGCTGGCTGTCCCAGCCAGAGAGCATAATCTGAGTAATAGAGATCCCATCAGTTTGAACACTCCAAGCAGTTCAGATGTGGTGGAGAACCCTCCAAAAAGAGTCTGTTTCAAGGAGTAGACTCAAAGGCTCCCTTAGACTGATAAATTATGCAACTAGTTTCTCCCCAAGAGAACTAGTGACTACAATAAATTGGGGTACATAGTATCAATTGATTTCTACTGTTTGAATAAATTCTAATCCAGAACAGAGAAAGAATTCAAGAATATTCCCTCAAATAGCACTTGGAATTCACACAATGAACAATCTGTTGGTTCCCAAACCATGTTACACCAACTCACACTCTGTATATTCTAATTGAACACTTTAACTTCAAACTAAAATTGAATACACAGGAAAAGACCAATTCCTTATCTCCCTGAGAAATGTAAAGAATACTGCACTAAATGTATTTGGGAGTAGATTTCTTTACATCAATCTCAATGCCATGCCATGGTGTCTGGTTTAGACATTCTGTTGTTATCCTTAGATGAAGTCTAACACAAGATTCAATCAAAGGCAAATAGTGTTCCTGTTATACTCTGTTTACCCCTAACTATAATCTTGCCTGACTTTAGACCTTGCCTTGTTTCAGCAGAACCCGAAAGAATGAAATACAAGAAGTTTCATGGATTTCTCTAATGGCTATTGTGTTAAAACTGCTTTGCAGACTCACAGTAATTGTCTATCTTGTATTTTACTAAATGCACTTTATGTGATTTTTACCAAACTCATGCATTTGAATCCTTTTCTCACTAAATATAGTACTTACATCATCCCCAACTCCTACCTATGATGAGAGCTAAGAGTCCTTGAATGGCTCCCAGGGAAATGACATTTCTTATTTTCTCACAGTGTAATGTAATGGCAGCTGTCCTAAAGTAACTCAAGGCTTTCTCCTCTAAGCATTTCCATTCAAATGACATATATGTTATGTACTGAGACCTATTTATTACACAAATCATAGTATTTATCTGATTCCTGATTCCAGAAAGAATGATGCAGTATTTAAGTAACACAAATGACTTGTAATCTGAAAAAGATTAGAATAAACTCTAATTACCTGTATGTTCCTGTCCACAACCACTGGTTCTTTTCATCACTGTTACTCTTGTACAAATGTCAACACAATAAGCTGTTGAACTCCAAGTGACACAGAAGCAGCAGCTACTCCAAGAATGGACAGAAAGACTGCAGAAAGTATTGCAATGAACAACTGTTCATAAAAAAAAAAAAGCTTTGGTAAAATGTTTCTAGTGTTATTCTGTTTTCACACCCTGCTAGCTAGCCATTCACATGCTAAATAGAACTTCCAACTAGGCCAAGACTGAAAATTAGCACAAGGTGAGATGAAGGGATGCTTCTGATTTACTCATCAATTAAATTAGTGGATTGTCTTCCAAATCTAAGAGAGGAGTTCCTCTTTCATAGCACTCTTACTTACCTCTCAGGTTACTTTGGCAAACTTGTACATTAAGGCTCTAAGCCCAGTCTAGGATAAAATGGCTTCAGTGGTACTTGGAGAGTATAAAAGCTTTTCTGATTCTTTCATGTCTCCATTGTAGTGGTGAAGGGAAGGTTCTCTGAATCCAATACTAATTAGTTTTGTTCACTGTCCGTTGCAGGCATGTTCTGAAAGAAGGCAAACCATGTACTCTATTTATTAAAATCATATGTACAAGTAGGCATTTATGAAGTTATTTCAGCTTTAAGAGCCCTGACAACAGAAATTATAAAGTAATATTTTGGATTCGGAAGGTCAGCAAACATGGGACTGACACTTGCTGTCAAAAGTAGTGCAAAAAAAATGAACACAGCTAGAATCTTTCAAAATGCCAATGTTTGAAATTTATTGCCTAGCTTTTAAAAGAAAATAATGAAACTTTACAGTTCCCTTGGAATTTTCTCTCTTACCCTCTTGAGTTTATTCACATGTGAGCATTATGTTAATTTGACTCAAAGAATATGTATTATTATAATAATAGCAATTCCATACAAATTAAAGTTAAATTAATTATAACTAATTAACTTTGATTCTTATGTACACTGTGAGAACTGGAGTACTGATTTCTGGTTCCTAGCTTTTAATTTTCCTTTTTCAAGTTACATGCTATTTTCTTTTGCTTGCTTGTTTTGTTTGTTTTTATATTCTGTTCTCAGCTGTTACATGTTAGGAGACTATTGTTGCAGTAATCTATATTATTAAAAATAATAAAATAAGAAGAAATGGATAATAATGCTTGCATAATAAGAATTCTATGTGCTTATATTTATTGCATTTCACA
>VWZD01005397.1:100162-112215 GCA_013396695.1 Sakesphorus luctuosus
TATAATGGCTATTTTAATTTTTAAATAATACGAATTAAACTGGTACTACGAAAATAAATTTCTGTTTATTTAAAAATATTACATTTAGTTCCTTTTTTTTAGGATTTTCTTTTTTTTTCCTGAGAAGTTAAATAAAATTTTAATAAATTTCCATTAAAATATCATAATATACCAAATTTCCAGCAAAACAGGCAAAAGAGTTTTCTTGATGCATACCCTGGATTTTCCTATCTTTTGTAGTTATCATTATAAAATAAATTAAATTAAAACAAGGAAAAAATCCAATTTCTTTCTGTGATAGCTTTTATGAATTCATGCTCTCAGATTTTGTAATTTAGGATTCTGATCTTAATTTCTGTTATTGTTTCTCTCCCTGTTGCTATGTTAGAGATACACAAAAATAAGCAAATATTAAACTGACATAAAAGATTCAAACTTCGAGAACAGGACTTCACTTTGGCATCTCAATCTGTGTTTTAATACTGGCAATCCTGTAGGTTGCACCTAGCACATGTGGTACATTTCATAGTACCTGAAAACTTTTTAAGTCTACTAAATGTCTACAGTTTGATTTATGCAAATATTCAGGCATGACTCTATTTTTTTCAGCATCTGCTCAACTTCTATGTTGTGTTTTTCCTAATAAAGATCAAGAGTTAAGGATATCTTTGTTATGCCCCCTGAGGTTTGGAGTGAATTTGATTTTTCCTTTTGACTAATAGATATAGGTTTAAAGTTTACTCAGTGGGAGTTGAAACAAAGATTGTGTGGCTTTTTGTGTTTTAGTTTGGTTTTTGTTTGGGGTTTTTTTTTGCTTATGTTGCTCTAGAACATGGTTTTCTTGAAAAGTAATATGTTAACTATTATTTTTTTAAACTTAATCACAAAATTTTTCCACACAGACTAAACTTATAGAAACTTCAAAAATATATAAAAAATAAAAACTCATTTTGATTGTCATTTATATGTTTTACATTAGTGATGTAGGCCCATATTTTAAATGACATGTTGGCTTAAGAGAGGCAATACTGCATATTTTGTGACTATTTTAGCTAGGGGCAAAAAATACTCAGAGATCCATAAGCAGTCTTTATTTGAATGCATTCACCTCAAAAGGCTGAGTAAGCAGATGAGAAGATGTTCCTGTTCACAGAGCCTTTAAATTTATGAAGTCTCCAGAAATATCTAGTGTTTTTCAGAGTAAAGAAGTGCTAATTAATGTTTATAAAGCTCTAATCAATTCCTAACTGATGTTAATACACCCTTGAATTACTTTGATAAACTAATAATGAGACCCCTCTTGATGCAGGCATGAATTGGGACTGAATTATTATTTTATTGTGGGTCATTTTGTTATGCATGGTTCATGTGAACTAATAGCTACAGGCAAGACAAGTCATCTCACCTGTGGCCTGAACCAATGACTTCAAAGCTTAATCAATGATCCAGTATTCCAATTAGCTCTCTAGGTAAGATAATCCTCTAATTGCAATCAGCTTTCAAGGTGGATAATCCTTTAACATCAAGACAAGCTTGGACTGTCTCAGCTTGATGCCCATTTTCGTCACTATCAACAGCTGCAGCCAACCTACTGCTCCTGAAGCAAACAGTTCCAGAAGCTATTAGTGTTTTTACAGATCTCAACAGACAGTGTTGCTGCACATTTGCAAACAACTGTTACATATGATTAGTGTCAAACCAACCTACTAAACAAAAATATTCTGAAAGGAAGATTTAAGGCATGAGAATTTTAGTGCCATTGGAAAGAGCTTACTCCTCTTTAAAGGGAATACTGACTTTCGCAAAATAACATTTGGATTTTTATCTTACTATAAAGTGAAAGTGGGTTTGGAAAGAGAAATTAGAACTGCCACAGAGCTATTCAATATTTCTGAACACGGAGGTAAATGTAAGTAGATCTATAAAATCAAAGAATGCCAGCAAACCAAATGCTGCTATGCTCACATTTTTACACCAGTACATGACTTCACATTTATCATAAAAGATATTATGAAGGAAAATAAACTCCAGTATATGTAATTTCAGAACATAATGCTATAATCTTGATGCTTTCTAAATTTTTTTTGATGTATCACATAGTTTGAAGTTGGCATTTCAAAAAATCCTTTTTCATGACATTCAAAATATTATCATGTACAGAAGAGATCCTAAAAAGCTGACGTGAAAGAAAACTCCCTAATGTGTTAGCTAGATTAGGCTTAATGTTAATATATTACAAAGCGAAAGGAAAGCACCCATAGGCATTTTATTTTGAGGACTTAATTTAAGTTTGCATTCAAAAGCTGTGCTTAAAGTCTGAACTTTCACCCCTAAGATGATATTTGAATTTGGTATAAAATATCAAGGCAATAGGCCTGGATCCTTAGTATTACAGCTCTAGCACTTAGGGCTACACAGAACCATAATTAGGAAGCTTTAGGCAAAGCAGTAGTTGAAAGTCATAGTACACCTCATCAAAAAACAGGTTTCCTGTCACCCACAGTTATTCTAAAGTGTTATTCTGCTCCTCACCCCCTTTCCCCCCCTCATGGAAAAATTTTCTCTTTTGTTGCTTTGCATAGAGATGAGGACTGGCTTGTTATTTTCTGTCATCTGTCTGGTTCTGTCCTCTTGCTATCCACTTACGGAAAGAGGTGAAATAAGCCCATGTGTTGCTTTTCTTTCTCCATGCACTCTGAACCAGTTTGAGCCTGCAAATAAGATGATCGTTGATTGCTTGAGGAATAGTACTACTTAGCTCAGTGACTGTTAATGCCAGTCTTCAGTATTTTCAGTCTCTGCCTGATTATATGAATGCCTATATCCTATTATCTGTCAGGATTTTTTTTCTTAAACATTAAATATTTGCTAGCTGGATGTTACTCACCTCCTCAACTGCATAGTGTGGTTTTCAATATTTACTATGATTGCTTTCTAGTTGTCCTAAAGTATTGCATTTAAGAAAAATTTACATTGCAGTTATTAAACTATGGGGTTTACATCATAATAATTCAGCCAAAAAGAACTGAATTTAACTAACAATGTGGCTGAGCTGCAAGGGAAAAACAATCTGTAGCAAGACATCAAATTGGTTTCAGGAAAATAGCTGAAGAGCCCGTGCCAAAGAATGCTGCTACTGCATTGTGTTTGCATTTCTGTGATGGGATTTACATAACTCAACATGACATTATATTGGCTAAGACACAAATCTAGTCTTTAATCCAACAAGACGCAGAGAGCTTGCTGTGTTGTGTCACCACGATCCCCTCTGCCAGGCGTCTGTATCTTGCCCAGCCAAATACAATCTTTACGCATATTTATGCATTTAATACCTGCTGCATGTTACCCACTGCCTGCATGCCTGCAAAGTTACAGTATACAGATATAAAATGCTCTCCTTGCAGACTAGTTATTTGCCATTGATACACAAGCGCCGAAAGGGCAACTGCAACTTTGTTTACACAGTGAATGAGTATACGTCTTCTCTCTATTGGATCATTATTGCCCCTTTAATCTTTCTGCTTTCTTTCATTCCCCTTGTATTAACTGGGACTTAATGAGTTTTTAGCAAGAACACAGTTAGAATTGCAAGCTGTCCATTAGGCATACCCTCAACGATCTTCTTTTGCAAAATGCTAATGAGTATGCAATTGCAAATCTATGCTGTAGACAGGGTTCCAGTTCTGTAGGATGTGGAATAATTTTGAGAGGAAATATTACCTTGATACTTAAACTGCTCAAGTTTTGCCTAAATCTTCACAATAACTCTTGCAGTCTTTCCTTGCTTCTTTGAGAAAAAACAAAGCTGCAGTCTCCTCAGAGAAAGGTAAACTCAGAGATTTGTTTCTCAGCTTATGAGTGCTATGAACAGCAGTATCAATAACACCATCAGGCTGGTCAGTGCCAGCTTTCAACCAATATAAGAGTAAAACAAAATTTTAGTAGGCTAGTGTTTAATCCTAAATCCATGTTTACATTCAAGCATTGTCTTTTATAGACACAATTATAATTTGAAATGACATCATAGAAATGTTCCCTATGACTCTGAATACATGAAATACTTATGGACTGTCCATAAAGACAAGATACCTTAAAATGTTTAAGGGTAGTTACTTCTCAGTTCTCCCACTGGAGTTTCTTAAAAAAATATGCTTCATTTTGCCTGATAATATGAAATTTCATCACTCCATTACATATACATATTGTTGTGAATGTTGATAGTTGTTTTTTATGACTATTCTTTATATTAAAAATATGCTTTCCATGCTGTCACTTTACTCATAAATTTGAATGTGTTTGCTCTTCCTCTTCAATCCATCAAATCCTATGATGCCTGTATAGACCATCTTAAATCTGTTTCCAATTTGCAGTCCACAAAGATTCTGAGACAGTTCCTTTGTTTTCCTTTCCTTAGAAACCCATCTTCAATTTCTCAAGGCAAATCTCACAGTCAGAAAATCCTTTTCCACTTCAGACACTTATACCTTTCTCTTTAAAGTGGGGGCTCTTTCAGCTGCTATCTGCAATTCCCAGAGCTTAGCTGAATTGAAAACTGCAGAGAATACAGTGCTTGAGATGTAATCCACTTACACTTACTCGCCTGAAGAATTTTCTCAAGAGAGTCTCAGTTGGCAATGCCACTTGGGCATCTAGATCAGAGTGATCTAGCAATTCTAGGTTAGAGTGGAAATACAAAACTGCTTTGAAATAAACCAAAAAACCCACCAAAATCACTAGTATAATCCATTCTTACAATTGGCTTGCTTTCATTTTTTCCAACTTTTCTGCAGAGAGTTCCCTGTTTAGTCTATTTTGAGGCAACAACTGGCTGTTGACTAGGCATAATTGGATTCAGGCAAAAATAAACTGCAAGAAATGCATCATTTTCCTGTGCACTTATGGGTTCAGTTCCACTTGGTTGGGAAAATCCCTTAAAAGCTTCCCTCTGCTATGAGAAAAAGGCTGAGGTCAGCTGGAGTACTCCAGTGAATACTGCCTGGATTTAAATTGCTTTGGTTAACAGGTTCATTCTTAGTAAAGATTTGTCAGTTAAGGATTTTCTTTCCCATTTGCTCCGGCAGACTTCATGTCTGTGGAGCATGGTACATATTTCCACTCTCTCACATTTTTCTCTTCTTTGAAGCCCTTCTGACTGTTGTCTTTAGACATGAATTTTCTTTTCTATAGGAATATACATATATATAATTGGGTTTTATTTCTGTACTCCTATGCTTGTTAGAAATGGCAAATTTAAATAATAGAGTAGTTGAAGACTTAGAAACATCCAGGAGTCTCTGTGAAACAAAAATTCAACACAGAAACTGAAATTATAGCAAAATAAGATTGTGTTGCTCGAAACTGCATTAAATGTACTATAAAGCTACAATAAAGAAAATATAAAAAAGACTAAACTCATAAGCTCCTAGTAACATCTGTTACCACACAGTATCCCAGTAACTATACCTTCATAATACATCTTCACTCTAAACCACCATCTGTTCTGATCTATAAAACTGCATTTGTCGTATGGGAGGAAAGGATGCTTTTATAAAGTCAGAAAATTAAATTTTGTATATGAATTTTGCTAAAAAAATGCATAGTTTAAGTCTTGTATTAGCTTATATGCAAAATAATCCTATTAGCTGAAAAAGATTCTATAATTACATTTCATTGTTGTAGTAACTCCAAGTTCAGTTTGTCAGCAATAAGCTGATGACAACTCACAGACACTTCCATAAACTGGAAGTCTAGACTTCTCTCAGACATTCACAAATGCAAATGTGTTTTTATGTAGATCCACTTTCCAAATGCATTGTTAGAAATTTTGGTTTTAACAAACCCATAGCTGAAGTGACTTCTTTAAAACACACCATTCAAAACATAACTTCAGTCTGTAACCAGTTCTAATACCTCTTCTTACCAGTACTCTTCCCATGAAATGACTGATGAAAACAAAAACCTAAGAATACAGACAGAAATTTATCTGTCAGCAGAACATTTCTTGCTCTTTGTTGCCTGTAATTATCATATAGCTCATGTCACACTCTAAAGTCAAGTTTGTTTGTGTTTTTAGATTTGCCGTAAAGAATTATTTAATTAGGAGGAAACTCTGTGATAATATAGGGACTTGGTAAGAGATTAACATTTTCGTCTATTTCAGTAAACTCGAGTGTGCTACATTGTAAATGTTGCTTTGACTCATGGGCTGGAAAAAACCTACATTATTTGGGTTTATACACTTGTGCACTAAAAAGATAAGAAAGCCAAGGGGAATTATTAACATTTGAAATTAAAGAGGAATTAGAATTTTCACATGGAGTGAGCTTTAAAAATTATAGCTTTGGTCAACGGTAACTTTTTTCTGTCCTGGAAAACAGTAGTTAAGCCTTTGGACTTGCTTTCAACAAGCATACAGCTGAAACACCAGCATAAAAAGTGTGCATTTCAGAGTATCCGCCACTATTATTTTCCACGGACACCCCCTTGTCGCGAGGGAGAAGCTTGCGTGCCCTCATGAGGTTGAGAGCTATGCTGGAGGTGGTTTGTGCTGCCGGTTGGGTCTCCCATGCCAGACAGGTCTCAGCTGAAGGGTCAGACAAAGTGTGTCCATGGGCAGGATGGGCTCGCTAGCCCTCTGGCAACCATCCTAGGAGAAGGACAACTCTAAACCCAAGCAGATGGAACTCGCTTAGCCCTGTAAGGCCATCCATCTAAGAGAAGGATACTCTAACCAAACCTACATCCTGAGGTATTTGCTGTCACCGTCCAAGCTTGCTCGGCCCTGGCAGATGAACCTTAGAAGTAAAGGGTGAGACCAGTTCTGTGCACGCTGTGCCTCACCTAAAAAATCCATTGCACAGGCTCGAAGGGTTCACCCACATTGTAAAGCCCTGTAGCAACAAGTGAGGTCAAAACGGCAAGTGATAAGAAGCGCTGGAAGCTGCAGACCCAACCCTGCATGCAGGCGGTTCAGGACATTGGTTGTTCGAGACTGACCCCGAAGATGAAAGTCTCATGAGGCAGCATCCTGAATGACCAAGCAGCCTTTCTTCTGGACAGCACTGCTTGCTCCACATGGAGAGGGGTCTAGCAAAGGTGGCCTAAACAAAGCTCATCTCCACACCCGATTGACTAACCATGGCCAACAGGCATCTTCTGATACGGTCAAAGACAAAGAGACAAAGGCATACACCTACTTCCAAAGGTGTGTTCAAATTGACACTCTCATGTTGGAACATCAGAACCATGTTTGATACTCCAGTATCACCTAGGGAAATGTTCTGCTGTGCCTTTTGTGACCACACTTGCCTATCCCACATCGGCCTTTTTAGTCACCAGGACACTTGCAGCAAGTGTGGGTAGTGCCCTTCCGAAATCTTCGTTCGTGAAGCCTAGCCATGATGATGAGCTGCCACTATTACTCATCCTCAACAATACTAATGAGGGGTTGTCACATGATAACTAAAATTTCTTACACATGAGGAGTTTTTTGGCCACACTGCATTCAAAGAAATTGAATCCAGCCGCATTGACTGAATTCTGAGGTGTTTCTCATCACGTTACAGTAACAATCCCTTACGCTATCAACAGTTTCATCAACCTCCAAGACTACTTTTGTTGTGCCTGCAACTGACCCTTTACAGAAGAGAGGACAACCTGTGTATGCATGCCTCTGTCCTGGGCATAGCCTTGGCCTAGGTGGATTATTATTAGTCAGTGGGCATTTTATTTCTACAACAACATTTAGGGGGGAAAAGATTTCTCACAACATTTCTGAGACATTTGAGTTTTGCCAGGAAATTTTCATTAAGGGAGCTTTTCTTAGTCCTATATACAATTCTGAATCAAAACTAGATCATCAATAAATATGTTGATTACCAAAATATTTCTCTTGTATGAGAGACTCACATTAAATTTTCACAAGCCGAGGATAACATCTCAGGTTTGATATGATTGTACAGTCAGCACTGTTATCAATTACTTTATTGTTTGGGAATTTCCCATTTTTACCATTTTCACAGAAGATGGAAAAAATACTTACTTTTCAAGGATGCATTGAATGGAATACATATATCTAAATATGTATGTGTGTATATATATATATATGTATATATATGTACATTTACACACAGATGTATATGCATATATTTATGAATCCAGTAAAAAGGTCACTATGGGAAAAATATTTCTCTCATCAATCTTTTTATAAAAAAAAAATAAAAGAAATCATGACAGAAATTACAGAGCTGATTATGAAAACTTATATAAAATGTTTGCAGGACTTGTTTGAATTATAGATATTAGAGACTGGCAAAGAACTTGATATTAATATGACTATCTAACCAGAAAATATCCAACGATAACTGTGAGAAATCAAGATGCTTTGAGTCTTTTCATCAGCTAGACCCAATACTGAAGTAACTTTTCTATGGTTAATAGTCACAACAAACTTGTGAGCAGGTGCTGGAGAAAATAGCTTATTGATGTTATGCTGGGAAAGAACATGAGTCTTGCAATCTGTGCAGCAACCAAATACAATAAGAACTGTATATTTGATTTTGGATGAAATATTCATTTAAAATGTTTAAAATTGTATTACAGCCTTTATTTGATATTTCTTTCATTGCTCTAACTTTGTAGAAACAACTCTTGAGCAGTGGGTAAGCTTCCAAAGTAAAATAAATGATAGAGTAAGAGAGAAAAATTATAATGCGTAATAGATGGAAGAACAGGTGCGTCAGAAAGTTTTGTATTTTCAACAGATTGTAAAACTGAGATATTTGGATGTGACTGGGTTACAAAGTCTGTAAGCAGGGATAAAGCAAGGAAATAGAAGTAAAGAAAACTGTTCTATATTGGATAAGTACTGTTGTTCTCACTCGAAATCTTAGACATTTTTTTAGAAACATTTGGATGGGAGGGTGGACATGTCTGAAAATAAATACAGGGAAACTTACTTCATTTACTATTTTTACTCCTGCTTCTGCGCTTGTTTTTGCTAATATTACCAAAGTTATATTACTCTTTCTTGTGAAAAATTACACCTTTTGATGCACTTATATCAAGACAACAAAGCTTCCTTAGATTTACATCAAAGTACCTGAATGAAAAAGATGTTATCTCATTTATCCCAGCCAAAATCTAAGCTCTTGGCAACAGCTTAATAATTGATATACTGTTGCTGCAAATTGCTAACACTTGAAATCAATTCAAGTATCCTTCAGGCCTTCATCTTCTGCAACTCCCTTATTTCTCCTTTACCTCTTCAAAACCCTTGAAAGCATCCATCTAACGTTCAGTGCCCAATTTTTGATTCTCAGTAAATTTACTTTCCTAGCTGGGTCAGCTATTCAGGTGTAACAGACTAATTTTCCGAGACAAAACGCACACCCATGAGCATCAAGGCATCTCTAAAGTTCCCCTGCTCTTCTGCTCTCCCAAGAGAGTTTTTGTAATGTCCAGAAATACCATGACAGTAGCTGGAAACTCCCAGACCACTCCCTACAGGTTTCTTGCTTAGCATGCAAACATACGTAGGGGATTGTGATCCTTTTGCCTGTCAGTGCTCCCTTATACAGCTAAAAGTCTAGTGCCACAATCAGTTTCTCCTTTTAAAAAGACTTTGTGCTAGGCAGAAGAAGAAAAGTTTTTAATTGGCTTAATCCTATGAAAGGATTGAAATTGCTAAACATCTTTAAACTTTATTGGCTTAGTAAAAGTCGAAGATACTAGGAAAGTTACAGTAACTGTTCATCAACAGGAAGTATCTCTAAAAAAATACTATGCCTAAAATAAAGCAGGTAGGTATGCTGGAGAACTTTATTATAAAAGCTGATAATATTATATAAAACATATTTTCCTTCTGCTTAAAACCTATGGCATTTCAGTATGCATGTCACTCTGCTCATGCTTTCCTCACTCATATCCTTCAACTCACCAGCTTAATGAGTTTTGTTTACTCATCAGTGCTGCCATTTCTCTCTGCATTGCCTTAAATTCTTGTCAAAATTTTGGGAAAAGATTGCCCTACACTTATAGGTTGTGTGTGTTTTCACATAGAGCAGGCATTTCCTTTTTCTTGACATTTCAAGTCAAATTAACCTAAAAGCTTTATGAAGTCTTGCATGTGTAGGTATCCTAAGTCACAGTCATAATTTTCAAATCTCCTACTTTCATTGCAACAGTCTGTGTTTTCCTTGTTATGTGCTATGTGTGAGTCTAATCAGAGTGCTGTGTAATGTCTATTGGGATATTCTTGCAGCAAGTGACACATTTACTAATTAGAATAGTGGAGCAAATTTACTTGACTCATTCTTTAATCAAGAGAAATACTCCTGATAATGTGAGGTTTGTAGCAGTAAAGACTAGCTAGGGACTTGAGGATTTGGCCTGAAATAAATAGAAAATCAAAAAAACTAACTAACAAAAACAACAGAGAGAAATATTTTTCCCTTCCTACTGGTGAGAATCAAGTCTGGCTTACATTGCACAACCTTACACCAAACCTCACACCTTACACCTATCCAAGAAACATACCCTGCATATTTATTTAACTGCATACAAATTTATGTTGTGCCATTAGCTTTTTTGAATATGTTTTATTTTTATGGACATTTTCCTCCATTTTATTAATGATTAACATGGCACTAAATTCTTTGAGTTTTAGCCTATTTTAAATTTTCCTCATCTATTACAAAGTCTTAATTTTTTGAAAGAGATTTTTTTTTTTACATTTTGGAAGCATGGCACTTTTAGTTATGTACTAAGAATGTAAGGTCAATATTTAAGTACTAATGCCTGATAAAAGTATAAGTCAAATATTTCCTAGCTGGTTCAAGGATAAGTAAAGGATGACAAAAAAGTCCTTTGAATTGAGTAGTGGCTTGAACAAATTTTCGAGGTTATACAGATTGCCTGAGAGAGCCTTCTACTGTATTCTCAATGTGAAATTTTAAGAAAAAAAAAGAAAAGCTAGTATGTTAAATCTTAACAGACTGCAAACTGAGTTACCCTTTAAAAAAACCTTGATTTACAGAAAATCACTAAGTTCATCTATTTTTACAGTACAAAGATAAATCATAAAACTAAATTACCAAACTTTTTCTTGTAATTGAAGAGGGAGAAACAAATGGAATAAGTTTTATTCTATATATATGTTTATTTACACCTGAACTTTAAGTTTTTATATTTTGTAAGACTTATTAGACATTATTCAAACTTTGAATTACTAAATTAGAAATCCTGAAAACAAATTACCACAGAAAAATGTGCAGACTATACCTCTGTTAGTGAATTAAATGGTACCCAACAACACTCCCAACCAATTGTAATGTAAGAGTCTTCCAGCACTCCTATGGCCCTTGCCAACCAGTGGTTTATGAAAGAATTCACAGGGATGATATGTTAGCCAAAATGTTCCAGAGACTGTGTTTAAAAGTCAGTTTGAATGTAGCCACTCCAATTTGGCGACTAACAGAATTCACATAACTCCTATAAATGTGATACTGTCTATGTCAGGTGGCCTCTGTTCCCTCAGAGCTCTTCAAGACATGACTGATTTACTAGTATAAGCATACCTGTACATTAAGCTAAAGAAAATCAGATTTTAAATAGTTTTATACACCCTAAATAGCAAAGGCTTTAGAGAGATCAAAAACTTGACTACTCAAAGGGATACATTACTGAGTATTTGCCCTTTGAACTATTATTATGCTATATGGTACATACAGCATTTAAATGCTGTTCTTGCTATTACACTGGAATCTAGCCTGGAATATTGAGTCCTTCACTCCTAATATCTCTTTTACAGTAATTATAAAGGAACTATTTATCCTTTCTTCATTGAAAGAAATCCTACAAATTGAAAGTTTTGATTTGAAATAAGATTAATTTCATTGGTAGAGCAGAGGGTGAGAAGATAAGCAAGAAGAATTTGTTTTCGATTTTTACTTTCTATTTTACACAATACAGTGCTGCTCTGTGATCATTACTTTAGTGGGTTTTAATTAGTTTGACAGATTACTACTTACAAATACAGTCTGATGAATTTGATC
>VWZD01005397.1:114039-135183 GCA_013396695.1 Sakesphorus luctuosus
ATGGTGATTCAGATGTAGTTTATATGTACTTACGTGCTCTCTGACAAGCAATGAAAAACCTTCTAAATATCGTTCATATTTTCTACCCAGGCTATGTAGGGTAGAATTGTGGGAAAACAAGGAGCCATGTAAAAAAGTGTAATTTTAAATAATTTGCCTGTACTAAATCTCTAGGTTCTGTCCAACATAAGTAACATTCCTTGGCTGTTTTTTTCCAAGTATTTATAGTGACACTTACACATGAGGGGGACAGCATGTATACATATAATTGGTAGAAAGAGTAAGAGGCAGCACTAAAGACCATGACCTCTATTTGATGAAGCAAAGAGATCAAGACTAGGAAGATTAATCCCACTGGGAACAAATAACCCTGAAATGCTCCAGTTTTCAATTTATTAGTCTAAAGAATATGAAGAGTCCTTCTTTCGACAGGCATAAATGATATGCCTAAATTTCAGAGCTAGGTGAGTTTTCAACTTCTGTTGCAAGAATCTGGGGAGAAAAATACAGAGTAACAATACTTCGTAGGCATTTCAAAGAGATCAAAAATTTAATCAGAACAGAACTGATTTCCTTTTCTTTAAAAAGACAAACGTGCGCTCTAGAACAGCCAGAAATTAGGAACTGCTCTGGAAAAGTATCTTCATTCTTCTACACTATGTACTTTGAAACTTACTCTTAATTAAACCAGTTCATAATAATTTCTAAAATGTGAACTTCTGATCTGATTGCATTGTAAAACCTACAAACTTTGCTGGAGACACAGACAGAGATTACAGACATCTCTAACTTTTCCTCTGGAGCAGGAAATTCTGATCAGCTCAGGTGCCCTCTACAACAGGTCATACACAGTCCCTACAGTCTCAGGGCAACACTTTTTGGTAAACTAGTTTATGCTCGAATTAACTGCTTTGAAACCATGTTACACAGAAAAATGAAATAAAAACTTCCAGAGAAAAGTATTAAGATGGAGAGTACTGAGTTTTCTCAGGAGTTAAATATTTAGTGGAAGAGAGAGACAGACATTTTAAATAACTGAGCAGTCATGTGAATATAAAAACAGAAAATGGGACTTAATGTAGCAATTTGCGTGCCTGATGGGTAATTTTATTTGTCTCTCTCCATTTATTTTAGTTGTGCTTTTTTGTTTTCAGAGCTTTCCTAATAAAAATAGATGTTCTCAATTTTGACTGGTTATCATGCTTTAAAATCTGGACCTTGCAAAGTGGAATTCCTCATCCCCTTAAAACACATTGTTATAATCATTTTTACTGAAGAGTATTTGAAAATAAGGCCCTTAAAATCACCTGATTCCCTTAATCAAAAAAAGAGAAAAGCCCAAGTTTTTTTGCAATGTTCTATTAGACAGGTCTGAATTATTAATGGACCTGAGTTTTCTTGGAAAAGTAAATAATGACATCATCTCAGTCAAGTTACAGGGATCAAATACTAGAGAAGCATCTTGTAGAAGCTAGAATAACAATACTGCAAGAATTTCACTGGACTGTAATCTTATATTTTTTCAAAAAGTATTACAGGAAAAAATTAATCTTACCAGAAGGCAATTTATTATTTTCTGGATAGTTAAATAGATTAATTAAAATAGTCTTCTAATAAATGCATTAGAAGACTTCCCAGTGCCAATTTGAACACAAAGTTGTGGCAGCTTTTCCTCTTAAAGTGTTTTGTATTTTATTTTTTAATAATGGAATGAGCAACTACAGACATATTTGAATAGAAATATTTATTTATTTTGATAGAACTCAGAATCTCAGGTCAGAGTTATCTTCAAAATACAATCCAAAGCATCCACAAATCAGAGCCCAGCATCCAAAAGTATAGCTCTTGATATTGAAACAGAAAGTGCAAACAAGTGCAAATACATGAATCATCATATCTTATTCACCAGGTTCTTAAAGTAATTTTAGTTACAGATTATAGAAATATTTCTCATGTAATACTAAAGAAAACCTCAACAAAATACCCAGACATAAATGCTATAATGTATTTTTTATGTCCTGAAAGATATTAAAATGAATCATTGCCTTTGGCATAAGGACTTCTTTCTCTTATTTCTTTTTTTATTAATTTTTATAAAGTATATGATGAGTATATAAACAAACACATGAAATTAGGAGCAAAATATTTGTCAGAAACAGCAGGATACAAAAAATGTGATAGATCTTGGTCATAAAAGCGTGTAGTCAGGAAATTTTTCAATAGTTAAAAAGAACATGACAACAGTCCTTTTGTTTTACTTTTTCTGTGCAAATACTGATCAGTTAAAACTTGGATTGTATATTTGCAGTTTATTCATTGGTTTAAGAGAATAAGATGGCTGCACTCCAGGCATTCACTAATGGTGTTATTCTTGATGAATTTCCCTTTCCTCAGGATATTCTGAGGACATAAAGTACTGTGAGGGTTGATTTATTCCTGACATGAAGCTAAAGTCTAGAACACTTCTCCAGTAGACAAAAAAGATATATTACTTACTTCATTAGTCTGCACAAAGGAAAGCTGAAGACAGAAATTTATACTAGTCATTGAGACTCAGAGATCCTAATTACATTTAGTATTGAGATTCAATGAAGGGAAGAAATCATTAGTCTAGTGAAACTGTTTATTGTTCTTGTTTTTCTTCTTATAATAAGATGCCAGATGGAAACCTCTCTCTATATTAGCCACCTAATTTTAATTGTGTTACTGAAGATCTCATTGCTTCTATTAACTGATAGATTCATTTGCAGAAAATAAGTTATTCCCTTCCCCAAATATTTAACAACTTGTTTTTAACTTGGAAATTCTAAGATATTGAAAAGTCTCTTTAGAGTTCTTTTTTCTTAGTTAGACTTCTGCACTAGAGTAAACATCTCCTCTCTTTAAACATCTGAGATATTTTATACTAACTGTCCCTTGAAAGCACGATTTACAAGGAAAGATGTTCTACCAATATGTTGGAAGAGAGGAAGGCATGGATAATTTTAGGGCGCACTATGACTACATGAGTTAAAAAAGGGAAGGAAAACACTGAGAAGTCAACCGAAGGATGTTTTTCCCTTCTATTTCTTACATATACAATCTAAATTTCCTAAACAAAAATTTGGCCTTGCAGAGACAGATACAGCCTGACACTGGAGAGAATTAATCCTTACTGTAGATATTAGAAAACCTAGGAAGAAATAACAAAGATCTCTTTGTAAAAGAGTCCCATTGGGATTATAATGGAATGTGTTAAAGAGGAACCTACCATACCCTCCAGCCTAAAACTGGAAAACCTAAGGGACAAGGCATCAATGAAGGCAATGAAATTCACACTGAGGGGGTGCATGGACTTTGTAGGAGCTCAGAGGACAAGTAAAGCAGAAACACTGCAGAAATCTCTCTGTCTCACACTGTTGTCCTGAAATGGCCTTCCTGACCAAATCTGGAGAGGGCTGGAAGCATTTCAAACCAATTCCATAGAGTTATCTTTGAGTCCTTTATTGTGTCATAGCTGAAGCAAGGCTATTAGAGCTTCTCTCTGTTCTTCCTTCTCTCAGGAATACCACAATCCATGTTTATAAAGGTTTCTGCACTGTGTCTTTTGCCATCTCTCAACTGGTACATGTGAAAGTTAATTAAGCACTTTTTTTGTTGTTTTCAAGGAAAGAGCAATATCCTCCTCCCTTAATAGTCTTTCATATTTTGCAGTACACAGAAAGTCTTCATAGCAAAGATAGACAGACTTCCTTCTGATCTTTAGCTCTGTTCTTTTAATAAAATATAGAATATAAAACATTGCTATATATGATCTTGTGTAATGGCTGTATCATCCACTCAAGAACATAATTTATATTTGGATTTTATGAGAAACTTAGCTGAAATGAATAGCAATGAGGTAATGTTTGTTACTACATTGTCACAAATTTTAACAAAGCAAGGAAACATATTTTTTAATTGTGTCATGATCATAAATTCATTTGGCATATCAGAAATGCACTGTAGGTAAGGATTCAAGATTATTTACTACGGCTTTTTATTTTTAGTGATAAAAATAGAAGTTAAAAAATAAAATTTGAAGATAGAAAAAATCATACGGTTGATAGAGTGAAAGTACCTATTAGAACATCATCTTCTGTCAGAAATATTACTTATACATGCTCAAAAGTCAATCATGTAGGTATATTATTGAGCAATTAAAGTTGTATTATACTTCTCATTTAATATAATCCTGTCTGGTGAGCTGATTACTGTACTGAAAACAGATGATTGGAACATGTAATACTGATAAAAGTCAAAAGTTTCAGAGTAATTTCAGATGTATTGGAGGAAGCTAAAATATGAAAGTGTATTATGAACCTTGTTCATTAAATGGAAATTAATATTTTCATTAAAAGCATTTAACTTAGGCAATACACTTATGGAAAGTATATAATCTTGGGAAGAATTTAAATTTGGAAGGTGTTCATGAAAATGTCTACATTTGAAAAGAAATTTTGTGATCATCTGTCTGCACAAAAAAGACAAGGGTAGTTTTGGACGTATACATTTTTCTGCTCATGAAAAGAGGGATTTACAGAAACACTAAAGTTGTTGACCACACTGGCTTCAAATTCTCTCGTGATTTCAAAGGATCTTGTCAAACAACAGGTCAGACATACAGACTAATAAAACAGTAGAGGGACACATTCAAAGTGGGCAAGCAGGTCTGTATGTCACGCCATTCAGAGCCAACTACTCATTTAAAATGACAGAAAAGCACTTCAATATTTACCTTGAGATTTCTCATCTTTGATGATAGATCTCATTTTTACTACTAAATGTTTCTGATCCAAATTTATGTGGCTTTCATTGGCCTTTACTATGAAAGGTAATGTTCTGTCTCAGTTTCAAAATCTTGCTGCAGATGCAAAAAACCATGCTTTCTGCAAATAGATGCTCTCAACAATGTTTTAAATCCCTCTTGGGAGAACTCCAAAGCAGCTCCTTGTGCACAGACACAACACCTACAATGGCATACTGTACTAGTTCTTAAATTCATGAAAATTGTCACCTTTTTTAAAATTTTTTATTATTATTTTAAAACCTGGACAATAGGTGGAATGGCAATGTATGATATCCAAAGGGATGACTCCTATGCTCTTACTGTTCAGTAAGAAAGGATGATATGTTCAAAGCGAAGAAGCACCTCTTCCCCAGTTTATTTCTCAGGCCTAAATCTGTCCTTCTAGTAAATAAATACCACTTGGATTTTCAGAAGAAACCTATCTCAGACACAACAAAAGAATAGCTCAATACTGTGCATGAAATAAAAGCATTTGAACACTGCTCTTAAAATGGAGATTAAGACAGATCCTTTTCTACAAGACAAAGGCAGTGGCAGATTGACTCAAAGGTCCTCTATTGTATGACTATTACTGTTTATTACTTTAATGTTTTGAAATGCAGCACTCATAAAATTGAAATCTTATATTAAAGAGACTTGGTCTCATGAAACCCTGTATTGTTACATTAGAAATCGTACAGGGCAACGCCATGAAGAAGGAAAAATGTAAAACAAATATTGTCATAAAAATAGTATTTTAAATAAAAAGAAAAGAAACTTTGAGACCTCATTCATTCATGTCCTGTAATTGAGTGACTAAATATATAAAATTCAGTGAAAGTTGTTATCCAGTAAGAACAAAACCACTTGAAAAACAATAAAGTTGGAGTGATGTAAATGAACACTTTCAAAGGTTAAATAAATTGTAATGCCATAGAATTGCTGGTATTAGGAACATTTAAAGGTCAGTTTCATGGTTTGGTTGTTCTTTTCTTTTTCTTTTTCCATAAAGTTTAAGCTTATTTTATTATTTACAAAAAAAGGCATTTCCCTCAGCTGAGAACGTTTTGAAATGTCCATCTTGATTTGGCAATATGTGGAAGGGCTCTGCTAGATTGAACAGTGAGGTTGGCACAGAGGCACTGTCTCTTCCCCATCAATCTGGAGCACCAGCACAAACTTGCACATAGAGAAAGCAGAGCATCATAGGACGAACTAAAGTTTCAATCTCTGTGAAGCTGTGCAAAAAAATCATCATGCCAGAGCTAAGATGTATCTGCCTCTGGTGTTTCCCACCTACAGCAAGTAAGAACAATATGAATTGCTTGAAGAGCAGAATAAAATTATGTTTCGAGTACTTGAACTCCCTGTTATCCACCAGGTATCCATACACAAACACATTTTAGATTAAGGGAATTAATAATTTTTTNTCATTTGAAATCAATCACCTAGAAGTAAAAAGCCCCAGTTTTATAAAAGAAATGTTACAAATAAACCATCAACTTTATATTTGCAATTAAAATTAGTAGTATCAACAGAGAAGTGGTGCTCAGTTCAAAGGTGTAGATTAATTCACTGGTCGACATTGAGCCTCTGCTGATACTTATCACAATGCTCTATTTCTTTCTTGCTCTCTCACACAAAAAAAAAAAATTACAGTCACTTTGAGGATGGGAGAGAGGGGGTTATACATACACAACCACTGTAATCCTGTCTATCCTTTGCCTCCCCACTCAGTAGGCTCAGTTCTCTAATACTTCCTTGNACTTTCTGTTATCTACCAGGTATCCATACACAAACACATTTTAGATTAAGGGAATTAATAATTTTTGTCTGATGATGTGAATCTACAAATGCTATCTATAAATTTGTGATAACCTGAGAAATTCCTTCTATGAACAAGAGCCAGCCCCTATAGAAAGGGGTGTAAGAGGAAAGTGAAGCAGAATCTTCAGAGAAAAATATACTGGGCATCTATATTTTTTGAAAATCATATGCCTTAATTTCCAATCAATTATTTAATTGATTGGAATTAAATCAATCCCAATCAATTGATTGGAATGAAATCCAANTGTCTATCCTTTGCCTCCCCACTCAGTAGGCTCAGTTCTCTAATACTTCCTTGAATAATTTCATTCCCTCTGTAATTTTATTGAACTGAAGCACTTGCAGGATTTGACTCTTTTTGAATCACAGAATATTTTGAGTTGGAAGGGACCCACAAGGATCATCAAGTCCAACACTTCAGTGAATGGCCCTTACAGTGATCAAACCCATAACCTTGGTGATATTAGCACTACGCTATAACCAACTGAACTAATGTCATTTCCATCTACTTCTTAAATCCTTATTCACTGAAAAGCCATCACTCAGCTTCTTTGCATGTTAATATTGAGCCTTGAGCTGAATTGAAATGTGTTCTTCCAAACACTGTCATCATTGAATATTTTTAATATTAAGCAGGCAGGCTTTCTCTTCTCAATTATCATATTTCTAAATGGCTGTTGGTTCTTTTTTAGATTGTTTTTTTCCTATAGAGCTTCTATATTACTGTTGCTATTGCAAGTCTTCTATTGCCAGGTACAGTATGAAATGTCTAAGAACAAACTCCTGGCTTGAGTAGGCATTTCAGTAACATATTAAAATTTGTTTAATACCCTCAGCCCTCTTTCTCATCCTTAAGTTTAAATAGAGTCATTGCTTTCCATGTACAACCATATTCTTGCAAATTCTTCATGTTTTATTCCTCTGGAATTAAAATGATTAGTCTGAATCCCAGAGTTTAAATCTTCTGAGGATTTATAGATATACAAATACTCAGCTTGATAGACAGTTTTATAAACACATTAAGAATGCAAGAAGTTGAAAATTTCAGTATAAATATTAGCAAACCCAGACTCACCTCTAACTTGTATCATTTACACCTTTAAGATGAAATTTAGTAGAGACAAAAAACCCTGAGGAAATAAGAGAGGGAATCAAATCAGAAGTTTGTTTTTTATTAGATTTCTCAGATGACCCTTTCTCTCTCAGCTTCCATTGAAGATACTTATCACTGTTTGATTTTCAGGCTTTTTTTCCCTTCAAACTTGTCTACTTTCATGCACATTTACCATGGTTTTTCAAGAATTTGCTACAGTTCCAGTTCGTTTTTTTCTTTAGTAGATTCAAAATCAGTAGTTGTTGTAGTTTAGGAATGGTATTCCCCAAATTAGTATTCCAACTGAAACACCCCAAACCATGTGTCACTGGCTCACACCATCCCCTCTCTGCCAACCCCATTAACAATACCACCTGTGGCTACTGCAAAAATTATCCCGGTCACGGCCAGGACCAGGACGGTAGTGAAATCAGTTCTCTTATATTCCCTTGAAAACTAAGATGTAAATGGGAAATGTGTGACAAAAAACTTTCTCTCTATGGTTCTGGGAAGCAAACCTTGCAAAATTACTTATTCGGGCATGTGAAAAAAAATAGGCATTTACACAGAGTTCTGGAGATTACAAAATCAAAATATTAAAGAAAAACTGTCAATCAACAGAGCTCTCAGACTATACTCTGTTAACATATATAGGACAGAAGGACATTTAATAAATGCATTTTTTAAGGAAGGTCCTTAGTCACACTTCTGATGTTCGTGGTTTTTCCAGGTCAGTCTTCCAGCTGCTCACATTTTCCTTTCTCAGTAACGTTGCCAGAGATTAGGCACTCCCTTAGAAGTGGAGCCAAACAGATTACAGCTCAGGTTTTTATGGTCTGTGAACTAGCTTGCAAGAAGCAAAACTCTAAATTTTCTCATCATCACTGTGATTCCTGTCAGCTGTCAAGTGTCTTTTCTACTTGTTTTGAAGCTTGAGCTTAAGCTAACCTATTTCACTTGGAATTTGAACAAATTGGAGGGTACTTATATAGTGAAGGATTGGCATGGGCTGAGAAGTGACAATTAGGTGCAATGCCTCCAAGCAGAATCTGACATTTGCCTCGTCTCACCTAAGACCAATATATGCTGTTTGAGGACTTTTCAGTACTACTCCATTGAGAGTCAATGAGGTCAACAGGGCAAGAGGGAAAACATTTTCCCACAGGCAGCTGCCAGATTCATTTGGGACCTGGTGCTGGTGCTCTCAGGTGAGACTCATGATTGCCAGTGTGAAGAGTTTCTCCTTGCTCAAAAACGTTTGTCTCTTTATTAAAATATAACAGCCTCTGTTGAAAGTAGATCGATGACTTGCTACTGACACTGTTGCTTTACTGTGCTTTAAGCAAAATGCAATACAACTAGAATGCATAGCAGGACTTATATTCAGCATCACACAGAAGTTATAGAGTATTTATGACGAGGAAAACCCAGGTCTATATTGAAATGAAATGACTCAAAGCTTAAGAAGCTAGTCATGGAACTTGAATATCTAGTTAGTAGATATTCAGTGTTTCAAAATCTCATCGCTGCCAAGGCAGAACTAAAATGGCCTGAAGAACACATAAAAGGCCTAGGTTCTCCAGATTCTCTTGCCTAGTACAGTAGGTTATCTCCACAACACTCTTGACACACAAAGTGGACAAGGTTCCTCACAAAATGGAACTGCAACTGCTTTGTTTGGCAATGAATCCCCACACTGCTACTTGCCCTTGCTATCGGCCAACTTTGTACAGGATCTTAATGATTAGGCAACAAGATATTCCAGTGATTAAGAGTCCAGGAAGACTGAATACCTCCCTCAGTCTTTCCTCTCACCATTCAGCCATGAACTTTTTCTACCAGATTCATGGCTCAATCCATCTTACACCTCCAAAGTAGCATAGACATATTCTTCATTTTCTTACTGAAGTTGTATCAGAATGAAACAAAGAATAAAAAAAATAAAAAAAAATTGGATGGAAATGAGAGCGAGTAGAACAAAATTATTTTGTAGCAGGGTGATTAGAGCCCTGATCTGGAGTTGGAGTCTTCTGAGTTATGTTTCCTGCTTTCAGGATTATTTATTTGTACCCAGAACATGAAATGAGAAAATTTTAAATAGATTGAGGAGAAAATACGAAAATTGACTCTGTTTATATCATCAGGGAATTTTACTTTAACTGCAAGCTATTGTAGCTCTTTTTTATTATCTCTTATTTTTATAATATAGAGATGATTTTAAGACATTTCAGAATAACAACTTTTGAATAACATTATTTTTAAAATAGAGTAAATTCTGTCTAATGCTCTGGCAAACTGCAGCTTTTTTTATGGACTACTAAGGACTTCTATATCCACAGATAACAAAACAAAGAAAAAGAGCAAAAAGAACACACCTTTTAATAAAGAAAAATATTGAGTTCTAATTTCAGGTTTTTTTAATATATACACTTTCAATCTACATGAAAACATGTGAGATCTCAGACGTTAGGCCTGTCAGGCATTGCTAATGACTCAAGTGTTTCACTTGTTCTCTTCCCTCAGATCACCTATCCAGGAGATGGGTGGCATGTGTTACCACACACTGCTAATGATATTAGACGGCTTTTTTTTTTCCATAATCCAAAACCTCCTTTACAATTAGAGTTTTGACACTTAATGACCTCCCACAAATCAGAATATACACTGTTTCTTTGTTAGATAATATGTGATGTTGACCTTTTAGTTGGCAAGATATTAAATTATTAAAATGCTGAAACCCCTAAAATCCTTCTCTTCAAACACTATACTTTCTTAAACATTATTTTCAGCTAATTATTACAATAGCCTTGAAAATAAAATATTAAATTTTATATGCTTTTTTTGGCAGTAGCCACTCAAAATTCATGAATTCTTATTTTGATTTTTTTTTAACAGGATCAATTGTCCTCAAAATTTGCCTAGGAAAAAAATAATGTAGAACTGTTTCTCCCATTAAGATGATGTTCCACACAATGGGTTTGTAAGTGTAAGTTACTTAAATATGCACAAGGAAGTGAATAACTGAAGGTTCTGCCTGTATGTATTTGCTGAGAAAATAAATTTTCTGATTCATATTGGTTCTGACTTGAAGTTATATCATCAAAACTTCATTAACAAAAATAAATTTTATTAAGACGCCTGATAAAACAATTATGGAATATTATTGTCCACATAATAAATAATAAATAAGTGGTTTCAATGGGAAGGAGGGGATGTTTTTCTAATTTTGTGTTTGTTTACTTAGTTCTCTTATTGGAGCAGGAGAAGGGCTGCAGGAGGAGTGAGTGTGTCTCTGGGTAGTCAAGCACCTGCCACCGCCCAAGAGCCCAGGTGTGAGGAATTGTCTTCAGAAGCAGAGTGTGCAGAGGAACAGAAAACAGCATCATTGGGCCCTCTGACAGTAGCACAATCTGAAAAATAACACAGCACAAGTAACAAAACAAAGCCCAGAAAGGAACTGGGGATATCAGCAAGGCATTATTAAGGGCATTAATTCATGGGTGAACACAATATTTTTAAATATATACAACAGGTTTAAATCTAGTCTTCTCTGTTCAGAATTATTTCTGAATCACAAAAATAAATGTAGCCTGTACCTGGCTATCAGCACTAACTTATATAACAAACATGGACGCTTTCTCATTTCTTTCAAAATAAATCCCAGCTGGTCCATTTCTTTGTTTGTAGGTGCATTCTACCAGGAGAATATTTGAGATACATTTGACATGTTCAATAGTAATTAGTTTTAGAATAAATGACAATTAAATCCTAAATATATTGTTTAAGAATATTTCAGTAATTTTGAGCTTTCTTTTATTATAGAGCTTGAATAGTTCACTTCCTTAAAGAGCGCTGCCTGCATCAAGAATCCTCAGCCAAAATTTGAACCTTCATAACTGAGAAGCCAATTAATTATTGTTTCTTTGGCTATATCACTTAAATTCCAGCTGCACTGTTTTCTTTTGTTAATCCATGTTAATGGAAAGCTGATCTTTTACCAGATCATCTTATACAGTGTCTTCCTCCTCCAATTGTGAAGCATCGTCAGTTGTGAAAGGACAAACCAAAACCACATTCCATGCAAACATGGCCTTTTCTTCTTTCCTGTAGATTCTGTCAGTCATTTCAAAGATATTTTCTTGCACATCTCTGTCCCATTCCATTTCTCTCTATAAAAGAAAAATGGACTTTTTTCCCTCTTAGTATGTGCTAAGATAGATACAGACTGATTTTTTTTGTCCACAATATAGGATTTTGTGCTGTTAGAGGTCATGAATTACATATTGAGTTTATGCTCACTCAATAAAGGTTATTTTCTCACTGGTCCTTTACATCTCTAAAAAGCACCTTTGATCATAAAATTCCCTTTGATCAACTAGAGCAAAATCTTCAGAGAAGTGTTAAATTGTTCACGTTGTGTAAAATCCTTACTTTACAGAGGGAGAGTGTATCTCTTCTGCTCCTTAATAGTGTTATTACCAGTGAAGTCTCTTGTTGATTTATTATTTATTAGCAGAACAGTCACCTTAATCATTATTATTTCCTCTACTATAGAGCACAGTTCTCTTTGCTCTCCCTCATACCTGATGTGCTATTGAGAATTCTTCACTGCATTTTTATTGAAAACCTCAGTCTCCCATGACTGGCTTCACTGCCGCACAATATGTGTTCTTAGATATTATTAGCAGTCACTAATTTAGATTCCAACTTCTTCATACACAAAGAACAAACAGACTTTCGATCTGAATAACCTTTTTGCACCCAAATGACAGCAAAGAAAGAAAAATCCCAGAAAGCACCGTTGGGTTTCTTCACAATAGGTGTATGTAGAGAGTCAAACAAAGAGTGATTGTGCAAAAGCTAACTGCTTGGTTAAACCTGCAACAGCAATGCTGGTGATACTTTGCTTAAATTACTGAACTAGGCTTTCCAACATCCCCCTTGTTCATCAAGGGGAAAGAGCACAAGCACAATACATTGCCTCACAGTAGCTCAGATTAATCAAACCTCCATTTATGGTACAATCACAGTGAACATCTGAAAAGAATGAACTGCAGACCTCCATAACATATAAGTTTATATTAAATTGGCAGAGTTTTCTATCAGCCTTGTGTTCTTTTGGACTGGTTTTCAGGGAATCCTACAAGGTTCTGTGTAGATTATAGTTCTTTGCTGTTTACTGGGGAAAATAAAGAAACATTGTATCAAAAATTTTCATTCAAATTTGTAATCTTGGTATGAAAAGGAGTTGGATAAAATTAATTACAGGGTATTAATTGAAGCTATTTTATTTCTCATTTATTTATTACCGGTTCTGTTAGAGATTACATTTTTCATGAGGACTTACTGATTCATAACACACAGAAACACAAATATTATTAAATTTTGCATTTATTAAATATTTTCCTTCTAAAAACTGAAGTAATCTTAAATTGAATAACACATATTTGAATTTAAATGTGATAAACATTCTTCTAGGGAAAATTAAGTCATCAGTCTAATTACCAAAAAAAATAATTAGAAGATATGGTGCTTTTCCCTCTCCCCTATCCCTGGCCTTTTTCAGACAGAGGACCTACGTTTACTGTAAAAAAGGACGTTATATAAAGCAACTTACAGTGCAATGAATCATGCACTGAAAAGTTCTATTACTTAGATCAACAGCTGAAATATCTATAACCTTTTCACCAAATGGTTAAAAGCCGAATTCTGTAGTGAACCTGGGGCCTATCAGTTAAGTTTTTATGAATCTCTTCCCAATAGTATGGTTCTCTGCCTTCTAATATTTGCCTTAAATGACATCCTTAGGCAAGTAAGAATCTTCCCAATGCTCAGAAATCCAAAGTGTCGACTTCTTGATGTGAAAGTTAATGATTTATAATCTAATTTTAAACTCATTGCAATGGATGAGTTCAAAGAAATGAACACAGTATGTGGGTATCTAACTCGAAAATTACTTCAGAGAATAATGTATTTTCTGAAAATGTATAAAATATGGGTTTTTTTCTTTATAGTGGAAGTTTATAAATTCATATTTTACATTTTAAAAGCATGCAGTAATCAGTGGCAAACTCAAGAACAGAAACAGAATCTCATCAAACACCATCTGACACAACTTTAGGAGTTTCCATTTAAAACCAAAGATTATTTTATACAATCCAACAGATGTAATATCCATATCACAAATTACTAAATAAAACTGATTATGAATATACACATTGCACTTTTTTAATATTGTCAATCTATACATGTACTATGAGTACTTTTTGTACTTCCAGGCTTTGAGAAACAAGGTGTTAACTATATGCAATGGTGGAAAATGTGCCACTGATCACAAATATGTGGTCAACAGTCTAATGACACACATGAAGTGTTTGAGTTTCATAAATCGAGATTAGTTTGAGAAAAAGTGAATTTAAAAATAAGTAGAGAGTGAAGAATTTTGTGGCATCTGTAGCAATATAATTTCCTTCAGTTCTGTGGATCCATAACAGCCATCATTTGTTTTATATTGATGCATAAACAGTTTATGCTACTTATGCACTTAGTCTAGCTAGGACTGGAATACTGCTTGTACTGCAAGATGGCAGGAGAAATTCAAGAAGACTTACTCGGGATGCAATTGGTAGTCTATTGGGGTCACCCTTTGTCGGGATAATGTAGATTAGCTTTGCAGCGGTCAGAGGAGGCAGAGACAACTCAGGCTGCAGTGTGATCAGAAGGCTTCACCAAAGAAAAAGGACTTTATTTTTAGTAACAGCTTCACTTTTATCTACTCCTGTATATAACATGCTAGCACACTATTGGTCAGTAGTTTACCTAACATACATGGAAAGATTCTACTGGTTACAAGGCATCCACATTCTACAGGTGGTTGTCTGGTCCTTAAGGATGCATTCATTAATCACCTCAGACCTTAAGAGATCCAGATACACACACTGTCACTCCCCACAATAGTCTAAGTTACTTATTAGTGCAAATAACGTCTTTTTGTACATGCAAAGTTCCTACCACAATAATGAAATACATGATTTCAATCCTCAGCATGAATTAGTATTTATCAAGAACTTGTGGCATAGGAAAGTAACATCTACATGAATAAGAGACTACACTGCATGAGTCTCCAAATACTCTTGTGCAGTGGACATGGAAACAGGAAGAACAAAGTTATGCCCTGAAATAATGAGTGAAGAAAATGGAGGTCAATAGAAACCTACACCAGATTAATCATGGCAAGCCCTTGTGTCCAGAATTGCAGTTAAAAAAGCTTATAAGATATCCTGGAAAGTTGTTCTCTTTGATGTAGGCAACACTGATTTACCATTTGGCTGCAGCTGGATCACTGGCATCACCACCCTCCAAATGCACTGGTCAAAACTGACCTTTTTGTTCCATTTTTCTTCTATGAAGATAACTTACATTCTCTAATTTTAGAAGTAGGTATATAGTATTGTGGGTTTTGGTTTTCTTGGTTTGGAGTTTGTTGGTTTGTTTTTTTTAATTACCCTATGCAACTTAAAAACATTCCTACATAGAAAACACTAATAAAAAATCCTCAAAATCTCTAAAAAAGTTAGTATTTTCTTCTTTTGTTCACCCCCGCTCTCCCATAGACCGGTAAAACATATCTTGTAACAAAGCACAGGAAAGGCAAATATGAAATATCATTCCTACATACATCCAGTTTACTGTGTTGCCTTAGACACCATGAAAGTCCCTTTATAAAAGAGATATTCAGTTCAGATAATATTTAGGTATTTGAATTGAGATGTTTATAACTGTGGGGTGAATTTCATGGAATTTGTTCTGAGAAGCACAAATGCAACTCAACTCCAAATCACTCTCAAGACATTAAAAACAAATCTGTCTCTCCTTTCTTGGCACTTCCACTGGTCAGGGTCAGATTTAATTTTCACTGGAGCCTCAACAGTAGCCCTTGAGGCAAAGACTGTCAAAAGGTATGCATTGATTGAACAAAAGCCCAAACTACTCCTGCTTTCTGGACAGTGCTGCCTTTTGCCATTTTTCTGTAGGTAGGAAAGCGTGTTGCTTTTGACTCTTTCAGTCTTCCCCAGAGGACTTTCTACTGGACCTTCCTATGATCTGATTTATGTCAGTATAGGGAAATTATAGAAAGAATATGAAACAACTTATAGCAAGAGATGCTCCCAAATTAACAATAAATATTTCAATTAAAGATTAGAGATGTCATGAAACCACTCAGCCAGCACTTTAATAGGACATTACATGGTCTAAGTAGAAATGATTATGGTTTATAGTTATTATCTGTGACCTATTTTGCAACTGCTAAGGCAAAGTTAATGCTTAGCTACCAATCCATACTGAAAAATTTTAAAATGCTGAGTGCATGCTCTTTGCGTAGTCCTCAGAAACAACTTGCATTGACACCTCTTGGAAATTGGATATAAATCTAGGTCAAGGAACTAAAACACATGACAGGAATCAATGGAAATGATTATCCACTGCTGAAACTGAGATTTAAGTGTTCCCATTACAGTAGTATCAAACCACTTCAAGTTCAATCACAGAATGGTCTGATGTTTAAGAGTACTGAGACTGGTAGGACTGGCTGGATTGGCCTTGCTTGCAGCTCCTGTGCCAGCAGCAGCATCACTCACTTTGCCAGCCCACCTCACTCTAAGGGGTGTCCTTCTTTTAGCACAACTGATACTGCAGTCACACAGCATACACACACACACATATATATATATATACATATATACTGCTCCTATATTTGTAAGAAATCTGAATCCATTCCATTACAGGGTTTAACTTGTGACCAGGCAGCATTTCTGCTGGTGTAACATCAGAAATGGGAGAGGTGTACAATGAAGTGACAGAAGAGGTCAGGATGAGCTATGGTTTAATATCTAGATGTGAATCAGGTGGAGAAAAAACCCTCTCTTTCATCTCCTACAAAACTGATTCATTTCCAGTTACTGAACTATTAGGTGTGTTACAGGCCTATACTGCTACAGCTAAAAACTTGGACTGAAATGAGTGTATTTACAGGAAACTGTTCTGTCCTAGCAAATAGACATTTCCCAGGAAAAAAAAAAGGCAATTTCATCAATTAGCAAATCTGTTTGCTTTGAGCTTTTCCAGGCCCTTATGCTACAAAATCAGAATATTCAGAGTAAATAATTTTCTCTCAAACACTACATGAATGAATGCCCACAACTTAAAACAGTGCATAGGTGGCTTCTTATGCATGCCTACAACTGAAATTCAGCTTTATAGATCATAGACAGCAAAAGTATTTCTTTGGGATTGTTAATCTTTGGAAGATATATTCAAAAGCTTTGCAACAGCACTGGGGAGGTCCCACAGCAACATTAGAAAAATTCTGTAACAATAGAACAAGATTTAAAACCTCTCCCTAATTCCTAATCTTTAGAGTATAACTAAAATGATATACCAGAGAGATATTGAGAAACTTTAACCATGGAACTGGCACAAATGTCAAGCTTCAACAAAAACAAATTTTCATCTTTTTCTTGACATCTTAACATTTTTTTTAACATGGCAGATTATGCAAATTTTTATCTGATTATGAATATAACAATGTGAAAATAGCTGAGGAGATATTTAGGAATTTGTCTATATATTATGAGGTTAATTCATTCATTGAAGTATACTTTATTATCTATGAAAAAAATTAATGTAGCCATATAAAATAAGCTGTACATAATAAAGGACTAACAATCTTCAGGGTCTTCATTCACCATAAAACTAATTTCACACCTAGTCTATTATGCAATGTGCTATGAAAATATTCTTTGTTCAATATATTTTTATATGTGTTTGGAACATAGAATATAAAATTTGCATTTGATGTTATGCAGATCATCCCTAGAATAATTTTATAAACAGTGAGATAATGATGTAGTGTTTCACAAACTGGAAGATAATGTGGTTAGTATAAAGAAAGGAAAAGTCATCATAGTTTTTTTTCTCAAATATACAAATATTTACTGTAATTGCCAATAGGCACTAAAAATATTTGGACTTGATTACTTTTATGGCTTCTATGATTAGATGGGTCTTTCTTAGACTGATGTAACTTAATGAGTGCTTTTTAAACTTTCAATTCTTAAAGGTAATCAAAAGAAAAAAGTAGAAGGAAACATTAAAGCTGGCTTTAAAAAACAGACTTCCTGAAGTATCTTTTTTCTTTTAAAAATATTTTCTCTCAGCTGGTGAAACAAACAAAAAAGTCAAATAGCTAATGAACAATGAATACCAGGATCCAGTGGCTACTGAGTCAAACAGAAATATTTCTCCTGAACAGGAGGAATATTACAGTCTAAAATCCAGACTGTACCTGTGAACTGGAAAGGCTGAAGACAGACTGGGGTTTTTATTTGTCTTCAGAAAGACAGAAATTCAAATACAAGCTTCAACACACTCCAATAGTCATCTAAATCAATAAGAAACTCTCTGTTGATTTGACAGGGAAATCAGTGATTTCTTCTACNAAAATGGTAAAATTTGTGCTTACTGGGGAGTGGGAAGTTATATATATAACTTGTATAAGTGTGTGTTATACTGTAGTTTTCTTTTAATTTTCTCTTTTCTGTATAAATACATGTAGTTAGTTTCAGCATAACCATGGTTTGAAGTGTGTCCCCCCGCTCCTTCCCCTCTTCTTCCCTTTTCACTCTGTCTTGGACAGTTGGCAATTTGCCAGCTCAACCCAAGACACTATTTCAATCCACCCCAATCCGCCTCAAGTGACTCTAAAATAGTAATTCGTCCTTCCTCTCTTTCAAAGTCTTCATCACCAGTTATCTAGTCATGAAGGAAAGTTCTGGATAAACATAAATATTTGTTGTCATAACTTGATGCTTATTTTCTTACTTCTGAAGAAAGTATAATTTAAAATATAAGATAGCAACTTTTCATCTAAAAACATTTTTCCATGCCCAAACCAGTATCTCTAACACATAATTCAGAGAAAAAAAGGATTTCTTTGCGACAACTTAGCCAAGAAAAAAAGCAAACAGATGGAGACTGTATTTATAATACATTCAAAATCTATGCTAGATATCTCAGCTAGTGTCAATTTTTCTTTTGTAAGCCTAAAAGCCTGATATTACTCCAGCTGAACAAACTTTGTTATTCTTTATTTCTGCTTCAATTGTCCACTATTGAAATACTTGCATTATATACAGAAAGGAAATAATTCAACAGCAAACTTTTTTTCAAACAGCAGCTAGTGGATAACAACATCATATGTATAAAATAAAGTGAGCTTTTCATTTTAAAGAGTTGATTTTTATATATTCTTGCCATAAAAAGCTTGTTATGACTGCCATGCATCCATTATGCCAACTTTACTTTAGATACTTACATACACAAATATTCTGTGTCTGAAATATATAAAGAACACAATAGACATTAACTCCCCTAAGTACTTCTACTTTAAGGAAAAAAGCTGCAATATATTACAAATTTTTGAATTAATATCACATTTCACTATCTTACAACAAAACTCTACTTCTTTAAGATTAAGAATCCTAGGCCTTATCATAAATAACTTCTTCAAAATTCCAGTAATACATATGGGACCCAAGTTATCTGGAATTGGGAACTATACATGTTTTTTTTTAATGATCTGTGATAAGACAAAATGTACTGTAAAAGGTAAGCCTCCTTTCTCAAATATCTGAAAACCCCTTTAGCTTATAAGACTTTAAACTATACGTCTTAGAAAATTACTCTATTTGGGATAGAAAAAAATGCTTTTAGCATTTTTAATCATCAGGTTTATTTTAACAACCCTAATATATTTATGAAAGTATACACAGAACACAGTGAATATAAATGTTTCTTGTAATTAATATACTACAATTCCAAACACTTTAGTGTTGTCAGATTCGACAAAGGAAAATAATTTGATAACAATCTCTGTCAACAAGCTTTCAACAACAGCCGTTGTTGTAGATGCTGCCTCAGCTGTGAGCCCTCTTTGAAGGTCATATCAAAATTACAAAGAATAAACTCAAAGAGAATCAGAATTCTCACATGAAATAATAATAAAAAAGTAAACCCACACTATGAGAAGCATCACGTGAACAAAACGCAACAAAGAAGTTTCTGCTTGACTGAGAACTGCAGTTTTAAGCAAGGGCAAAGAATAAGCTCTTCTCAGCAAAGTCTATAGAAAACGTAAAATAATCATACTATATGCTTCAGATAGATTTTTGTCACTGTAACTGGTCCCACAGTAGAGTTTTAGAAAGGAATATAAGTATGAGGGATATCTTGCAACAGTAACATTTATCAAAATAAATTTCAAAGTCTTCTTGGCACTGCCTGTTGACCTTCAGCACAGCTTTGTACTATTACAAGCAAGAGGACTAGGAGTTTGTAAGTGGATGATAATGATTAGACAACAAAGCTCAAAGGATGCCTTCATCTGTGGTTTGTTGGTTACACTGGGAGCTGTCCAAGCAAATGAAAGTTTCTGACTTCATTAACAGCAGCTTTTTTACGATGTCACCACTACAGTGCAATGAAGACCAGCCTTGAGCTTGTGGTTTGGTCATCTGACTTTCATCTAAATTAATTTGATACTCTAAAGCTCTCACTTATTCAGGTAATGCATCACAAACCAACCACGAGAAGTATCTAAGTGCAACAAAATTTTCACTGTAAAACTTCTACAAACCTACAAAAGTGATTGGCATTTCTAGTGCACAATTAAATTAAACATGAACACACAAACTGATCCTAAATATTTTGTAATATGAAAAAGAAAAAAAGGTACAAATTGTTGACAATTTGTGAAAAATGCCATATCGTCTCTCACTGTTAATCTTTTCATTCTTGACTGAATCATTAATTCCTTTCTACTAATTATTAACTTCCTGGGAATACTAAGCTAAAATTCTCACATTCAATCTAGTTTTTTGTTTCAAATCTGAATATCTCAATCTCTCAAACGGAGATTTCTTAAAAGTGTCATCATAAACGATTGCAAAACAAAGAAGACAGACTGTTTAAAAGTGTTTTGTATTGGATACTCAAAATACAAGGTCTGGTTATTGGTTTTAAATGTTGGCTTTTGACTAACACGTTGTTATAAATGCATACCTTTTTAATTTTACACACTTTCATTTTGGTTTTTCAATACCATATTTAAAAATTCAGAAATATGAAATAATTCTATTTCATTGGTATTTTCTACATGGTGGAAAAATTATCTACATATGTGTCTCAGTTTGAGGAGAAAAAAACCAAAATATTTACCCATAAGTGGAGGAGGGGGTTTCCTCCACAATAATCACGCCACCCTTTATCAAATTTAAGAAAAGGAACTTTAATCAGAAAAATAGGTACAAGAAAGATAACTGTGCTCCCTCTCTCTCTCTCTCTCTCTCTCTCTCTCTCT
>VWZD01005397.1:142096-155675 GCA_013396695.1 Sakesphorus luctuosus
TTGTCCTGTAAACTCTCTCAGAGATAATTGCTAATGGCTCAGTCATTATTTCAGTTAAGCATTTATGTACTTTAAGAAGAATGTCAGGAAACCCTGCCTATGCAAAACCTAACTTACATAACACTTAACCTGATAATTCTTTATTTTGCTTGGTTATCTTGTAAAAAAACGCTGTGATGTGAAAAAGTAACAATACATTTGCACCTCCAATGGCAATGAATGCTCTATTAAACAGTCTACTGGAAATCCAGTAACCTGATTTATGCTCTGCCATCTGTGTCTACTATTTGATCCTAGGGTTTTTGGATGGCTTTGCTAAGGTACTGATTCATGATGATATAGTACTTACTCACTAACAGCATGGTAACTAATCTTGACACTGCAAGTCCTATGAAGGATGACTGGTTTGGTTGGGATTTTTTGTTTGTTTCAGGAGTTTTTATGTGTGTGCGTGCCTTTTCTCCCCCTGCACTACTTGCTATAGAAGACATTAGGCAGCTTACGAAGGCATAGTTAAGTCTTTCAATATTCTGTTGATGTGGGGAAGCCATGGAAAAAAACCATACAGACTTTGTACAAGACAGTCAGCAATTACAGAAATATTCCCTACAATTATGATTAACACTCACATAAACAGAAAGCAGAGTTTTGATATTTCCCCAGTCACTTATATTTTGAATTATGATGTGTTTGTATAAGGGTGGTTAAATTAATGTATTTGTTTTTCACTTGTATGCCTTCTTGTTTATAGGACTCTTAAGGCTTCCTAGTTTTTACACATTTGGAATAAAATGTTTAAAAGATTTTATTTCAGGCTTTCTTTCTCCTTTCTTTTCATTTTTCTCTATTTGCTGTTATAGTATCACCAGCACAGAAAACATACAATGTGTTCTAGGGATTTTTTTCAAAATATCTCTCTACCAGCCTACTGATTTTTCTCTTGGTGCTGAATCTTTAAGGAAATGTTTTCTCTGCATGGTTCTTCAGTAAATATTTTGAAATTTCCTGCATAACTTTTAGAAGGTTTTGTTTGCATGAATTGCTAATGTTTAAACTGATGTCTTTCAAGGCTCTCTAAAGCAACCCAAACTGACCTTGGGGTGTATTACAATGAAAGTAATGGTAGGACTGAGAAAGAATTGTATGTAGAGGGAATATTAAAACTTCATAGCTTTGACCAAATCCCTTCAGGGTAGCATGCCTTAATTCATAACTATTGAGCAATCACAGATTGCTAGAGACAGGAAAATTTGGAAACTGAAGTTCACAAAGCTTTTCATATATGAATGACAGGCTATAAAAGCAAAGCCAATTTAAGCATGTCCCACTGCAATGGTATCTTTCTACCTTGCTGAGAAGCAGAACAAACTGTAATAAAGGAAAAAAGGTCACAGAGAGAGCAGCCCTTTACTGACTCTAATGTGATGAACATGAATCTTTTCAAGAATTCAAGCCTTTGACCCTCTTTGTTCCTCACATGCTAGATCATCTGGTAGGAACAGAATAAATAACAAACAGGGAAAGGTTAATAATAGGTTTCAAAACCACATCAAGTAAAAAAATCGAAAGTTGAGCAAAATAGACATGAAAAAGAGAGATAAGACAAGCATATTTAGGAACAGGTTCCAAAGTAGTGTATTATTGAAGATGATTTAGATAAGAAAATACTAATGTTATTGCAATCTGAAACATGTATGTTCACTCTAGGGTTGTTTTATTATTGAAAGGACTATGAATATAAAGAAACAGATCATGTCTATGGACATTTGGAGCCAAAGAAAAGGAAGATTCTTTGATATTAATGTATTCATCTATGCCAGGAAACATAATGCTCCAAGATCATGTAATGAAAGAGTATTTAGAAGAGGTACATGGAAAAGCACACAGTACAATGTAACTAGCTGATAGAACCTTAAAATAGGAAAAAATTCCCTGTTGACAGAAATTGGCACCTGCTATATTAATGAAGCTGAATCAATCTATGGAGAACCTGACCTTGAATAAACCAATTTTAATTCTGCTAAACAGTCCACGAGGCTTAACAGCCTTTTACATATTTTATTCACAAGTGAAAAATATCAGAATGATGGAATAAATAGAGCAAACTATGTTGGTACAGTCAAAATATTACAGAAGTATTCAAAATAAATTATAAAGGTACCACATATCAGTTTTAATACAACGAATATACATAAGGATCCACAACTTCTAATATTACCGTGCCTTGGTAGAGTACTGACAGTTTTGAAACTTATGAAACATCAGTTTCAGTTTTAAGAAACTGAATAAAAAGTCCTTTCTGGAAATATACTTAGCATGTTTTTTCATCATGGTGAGAAAAAAGAGAACATTTTCTGTTGCTAAATTCTGAATTGTGAATAATCATGCCTTTTGCCCTTAGGCAAGGTGCCATACCACAGGTTTTTAAAGAAGCTAAGACTTATGGGACTGAGATAAAGGGTCTTCTGGATGCTGGAAGCCAGTTAAAGGATAAGATGTAATAGGCAGAGTTAATGGCCATTCTATGATGTAATAGGCAGAGTTAATGGCCAGTTAATGCAGAAGGGTCAGCTGTTGTGTCCAGTAGAGGTTTGTCCTGGGACTAGTATTATTACTTATCTAATCAGTGACCTGGAAGAGAAAATAAATAAAAAAATCTGCCTCATGGAAAAGGACCTGGGCATGTTGGTCAACAGCAGCTGAACATGAGCCAGCACCTGCCCTGGTGGCCAAGAAAGCCAACGGCATCCTGGCTTATATCAGAAATAGTGTGGTCAGCAAGATCCCTGTACACATATCTCAAAATTTGTGAATAGATTATCAAATGTAATTCAAATGATGACTAATCTTACAAAAACTGAATAAGCAGACAAACTGTGGTACTTGAGCTTCAATACAGAAAAATAAACTGAGCCACATCTCTGCAATGCTGACCTCAGAACTAGCTGTCACATTTCAGGAGAGATTTTTTGAATCACTTTCTACAGTTCTTGGAAACCATCAGCTTTGTGTTCAGCATTTGGCAAAGAAGCGTACAACATGCTGTACCTCAACACGATAGATATTGAGAAAACAACAAAAATTTTCATTCTGTTGCCACATAAAAACACCATGAACCCACATACGAACACTGCATGTGGTTCTGTTTTTCACATTTCTGGAAGAGTATACTGGCATTAGAGAAGGAGATCAAAGGCATGGAGCAGCTGCTGTACAAGACCTGTTAGGCCTCCTATGTTTGGAGAGAAAATGCTGACCAATGTTTATAAAATCATGATGACAAGAGGCATTTTAAGCACAGCTGGTGCTTGCATACAAGATCGAGTGTGTCCTTGATAAAAGCAGTAGAGTATCAGATAAAAAAAAGATAAAATATATTTCTTTACATAGTAGGTGGTAGTATTCGTAGACACAAAGACATATGGAGGCAGACACTATCAGCAGGTTAACATATGAATTAGATTATTGAACAACAGGGGTACGAAAAGGACTAGTCAGCGACAGTCCCTCAAATATCCCTAACACAACAGTTGTCAATGCTGGCAGAGCGTGAGGGCAAGAGAATGCCTGTGTTTCTTCTGGATGCTAGATGGATGAATGGTCTGGCTAAGCAGGGCATTCTCAATATATCCATGTTAAACAAAAGAAAAGTGTAAACATGATGAGCATTAGTACAGTTTTTTAAATAAAATAAATGGCACAGCCCTTTCAGAATATTACTTTTGGCCTTAGAAGAGACCAAAAATAAACCAGAAATCAATACCTTTTTTTCAAGTTGCAGCAACTTGATTGAATTAATTAAAACTGGATTTCCTTCAGAGAGCTACAGACTAAAAATTAAGTGGGAAGACACTAGTCTCAGAAAGTCTGTTTGTTACCACCTAAGTTTCTCCATGGCCAGAGCAATCCAGCAACTGACTGTAGTTTGGAGAGATATTTCTATCTGCTTTACTTTTCTCTTGAACTACTTCTGAGAGAAGCACTTTAGAGTTGTATTAAAATGACTACAGTTGCCATGGTGTGAACCCTAGATACTAAATCTTGTCTAGCACTAAATAGCTGGAAACATCATTGACAGGAATTTGTCTTAAATTCTATCCAAAATTAGACACTTTGCTATTATCTTGAATTCAGGATTCATAGCAATTAACCCTCTACTAAAAGTAGACTTTGAAAGAATGATTGAATGTTGGAAGTGCAACAGTTTAAAAATATATCTGAAAGTAGAACATTTCATTTCCCCTCAGGCTAATGTCTATAGTACTCATCTGGAAAGCAGGAGAAACACACAGATTCCTTTACAGCCTCAGGGAAGAATTTTAGAAGATATTTTATGTATTCATACTTTCTTTCTAGGATGTTGGTTTTTTTTAAGGTGCAGCACAGGACAGAGGTGACAAGGTGTTTCTAGCAGAGGTGCTGCAAGGGTGGCCTCTGTGAGGAGCTAACTTGTAATGTATTATTTTATCCTTCCTATGGACATATTAGGAAACACTTCTGAGGACTCCAAGATCTGGTTTGTTTTCTAAAAGTAGAAGGATATGATCAGTTTAATGACAACATAACTTCCTTTTACACAAGAGGTAGTGGTTGACTGCTTTAAATGTCAGCTAGGATTTGAACAAAGAGTAGTTAGCAAAAAAAATCTAGAAAAGCTATTATAAAAAAATAGGTGATTTAATTTTTGAAACCAAAAAAATTCAGTGAGCATGGAATTCCACAGATATACTAAACTCTGTTTCCGACTGGACTGGAAAATAGCCTTGAATGAATTAAAGTCCCTTGTAGCAAATCATTTCTCTTAGTTGTGTGAATAATGTTAAACATATGCTTACAAGATCTCTTATTAATAGCCTAAAATAGAAAGTTCTTTACAGTCTTCTGAATAACAAGTGACTTGATCACATTTTGTCTTAGAGAGAAAAAATAACACATAGAGCAAAAGAAAACTTCTAAACAAATTGAAGGGTTACAGGGAATATGAAATGTTATAACCATTTAAAATTTAGACAAGCATCTGTCAATACAAACTGATATTATAGGTGATGAGAATACTCCCATGACTCTTTGTAACAACAAAGCAGATGTTCTGGTTAATAATCACTTTGCTCCTTCCTTTTGTGGTCATGGCTGTTTTTACCATAAATCTTTTAAACTTGGTTATGAGATAAATAAAAAACTTCAGATAGTTTTAACTAGAAAGGAATTAAAAAAACAATGGTTGTAATTTTTTGTGCAGACTAGTTTGTCTTCATTTAGAGAAACTCTTTTTAATCACAAAAAAGCTGACACTACACCAAGTTTCACAATTCCACAGAAACCATATGTGAGTATAAAATCATTTATATATTAATTAACCTAATTTTTGAGATCACTCAGCTAGTTTAGTTGAATCAGGTGAAAAAGTACTGCATATATTCTTTGTAAATAAGGATATCTCTATAAAATATAGAGATTTACCTTACTGTAAAACAACTAAAGATCATAAAGCATTGACTGTTCTATTAGAGCAGTTATTAATTGCACCTGGATCTTTAACAGGATTCTATCTGTTCTTAAGTGCTATCAGGGGTTATTCAAAATTAGTTTTAGGAAACTCATTCAATGAGTCTAAAATACATATGTTCAGAATGCTATGGTCGGGGATTAAATTTATTTTAAATTAATCACTACTGTTGAGAAAAAGTATTGAGAGAAAGGTTTTGTACAAACTTTGACCTCATAGACTGGGAAAAGTTACCTCTCAGATTTTTATCACTACACACCTTTCACCTTATGGTAGCAGTAAAAATATTACAATATAGTTATATTTTAGCAAGTTAAGTCTCAATGGTTGAGGCATTATTCTGGAGCTACTAGTGAAAAAAAAATGAGATAGTCAATAATTTGGCAATCTGGAAGTTAGGAATCTGCTCTTTATTTATCATTAAATGGTCTTGTCAGAGTATCTGTATTACACCTTTACTTGCTGCAATTGAAAAGAACTCCAACTGAGATCCAAGTTTGACTCTAAATACTTGAATGGAAATATTAATTTGAAATTCCACAAAATAAATCAGTAAGAAAGATAAAATCACTTTGTCTTACTGAATGTGCTTCAGTAAATGGAAACAGTTTCTCTTTCACATTATCCAGAAAGTGTCAGAGAAAGAAGTGAAAATGAGCGGATCATGGAGCTGTACATTCCACTGTATAAGCAATTTACTGGGTGCAAAATAATTTAGCTGTCAATCTAATATATTCATGTATCTAGACCAGCGCACCTGAGCTACAACTGCAACTCTTCTTTAATTTACATTTCAATAAATTCTGCCACCAAATGGCTCAAGACCACACAGTATTTCTGTCTCACATTCAAACTTCCTACTGTTTTTGGTTCACATATTTCAGATTATGTGTTTATACTATATACGTACCAAAGCCTTTCAGCATTCCTGTGGACAGACATCAATCTTTCTTTCTCCTCCTGCAGCCACATCAGCACAGAATTTTGTACAGGTTAACAGTGATGGACAACAGTGGCAGAAAAGCACATTCTAGAAACTCTTCCATTTGCTTCTGGACCACACAAAGGTAAAGAGATAAATATGTATTCAGAGCCTCAATATGTACTCAGTATGTACTCAAATATGTACTGGATGAGTCTGCCTTCACCACTTTAGCTGCACTGATTAACCTTATAGAGATGTTTCTCATGACCACCATTTCACCAATATCCTTAGGGAAAGTTGCTCCATTAGAAATAAAACTGTACACTTGCTTGGAGGACACATCATCACCCATGCACCCAAGATTTGCAGTGATTATGTTTGAAAAAGGATGATTTATTATACCAGCTTATGTTGTAACATTTTTCCCTATCAGATGAGCAAATTGGCTCATTGCAAAGTCAAAGTGACAGATACAAAACATGGGCAAGGGGAAAGTCTGGGGTCAAAATTGATTCTAAGTCAATGTAACAGGATAGACATACTTTAAGTCACCCAATATTCTTTATTATTCTATATATAATAATTTGTGATGTAGACAGTTTTCACAAATTGATGAAAGTGCAACTCAGCAATTAGAAGTTTGGAGGAAGGACCAAATATAGAGAAAATATTCCAAGTTATATTATGCTATTTCCATTCAATGATAGACACTGAATTTTTCTCCAGGATACTGTTTGATTTGAAAGAAAACAAACTAAAAAAGGTAGAAAGCTAGCAGCCTTATAATGACTAGGCAAGTATGAGTGTGAAATGAAAATAAAATATGTAAGAATAAACAGATTGGGGTTAAAAGGGCTCTGACTTTTATGATTCAGAGATTTCTTCAATAGTAACTAAGTGTCCTCCTCAGAACACCTCACTCGACCTACCAAGCAGGCCTTTCAGAAAAACTAAAAAGTTTCTGTCCTAAAAGCTACATCTTTCCTCATCTTACCTTTTACTCCCCTATATCTTTCTGGCCTGCACTTATGAGTTCTGATAACCTGGAGCTGGTTAAAGTGTTGCTGAGGAGACTGCCTTCTATAAGAGGGGCTGATTTGATTTACCTTTATGCTTGCTTCCTCTCTCTCGTGTTCTGATCTCAGAAACCATGTTCTCTTTGAGTCTGTCAGAAGTATCAAGGCCAAGGGCCAAGTTTTGGGACTGATTGTAGGCTGTCTTTTCTGAATAACCTGTGCAATGCTTGCATTTACTGTTCCAGATATCTAATTGTAATTTAGATAAATGTATATTACATAATTGGATCTCTGAGGCTACCACCTGCTTTACTATGCTATTTCATCAGATTGGATAATAGGAACAAGTTCTTCACTGGGAGGATGGTCAACCACTGCAACAATCTCCCCAGATGGTCATGGCCCCAGTTCTGGAGTGTTTAGACTACACTGGAATCAGGAGCTGGACTCAATGATTGTCACAGGGCCCTTCCAACTCAGCATAGTCCATGATTCTACAGCCCTGAATATGCTCAAGAAACAGATAAATCCTCCCTCTCTCCCTCCCTCTTTGCAGGTGAATCAGATACAAACCAGTTGCAATGAAATAATTTGTAAGGTGTCAGTGGATTAAAGTCCACTGATGCAGTGGGCGGCAGCTCAGCCCCAGGAGGCAGGACACGGTAGGCGTAGTGCCTCATAGGTCAAGCCTCCTTAGAGCATGGGGCGGCTCCTCCCGCTCCCCACCAGCAACGGTCCCCAAAGAGAGTCTACATGGTTGGAGAGTCAACGAGGAGAAGCCTCTTTATTAGGTGTGCACCAGCTTATAAAGGGTCCCAAGTAAGGCGGGGACAAGGGCGGAGCGAAGCATCCCATTGGAGGGAGCAACAATGAGGGGGAGGAGAAAAGGAGAAGCATGGGAAGGAACCAATGGGAGTACGCTACCAAATATGGGAGCTGGTGCATTGCAGCAAACTAGAACCAATCAGGGATGAGATGGCGGGAAAATACCCTAAGGGATTATGGGAAGAAGAAACTTGGATAGGGGTGACTAAGGGAAAATGAATAGGGTAGACATCTTGGGTAAATAACAATTAAACTGGGGAAACATCAATATAACTCCGAAAGCTATTAAAGTCCTTGTCCAGGTGCTGGAGAGCTTCTCCATTCAGCACGGCCAGTTCCCGGACCTCCGCATCCTCATCGACCCATCTTTTGTCTATTTCACAAAGTCCAGGTCTATCCCAACAGTAAGGTTTCAGCTCCAAGTGAAAACAGAAGTTTTTTATGTCAGCTGATATTGTCTACATCACAGTTTACTGGTTTAAATCTCTTTTAAAGTGCTTCATTTCAGCTATTCACTACACCATATTAAATTTGACTGTCGTGGATACCACTAGACAAATGGCCATGTTATGAGATTGTGCAAAGGACAACATCTAAGCTGTTCTTAACATGCATCAGGGAATGATTTTTTTTTACTCTCCAGCAGCTGAAAATTCAAGTTCGAAAGAAGAGATGATTACTTGTTTATCAGCTTATTAATAACCTATCACAGCACATGGTTCTACAATGAAAAATCCCCCAAAACTTATATTCAATTACAACTATATTTCTTAGATTGCTTCCTCAGTCTCAGTTCATCATTCATGCAAAAGAAATGCATTTTTATGTTTGTTTGTGTGTTTGTTTGTGTGTTTGTTTGTTTGTGGGTTTTGTTTGTTTGTTAATTTGGGTTTTTTTTCTGCTGAAGAGGTTGTCTCTATTATCTCTTTGAAATGAAGTTGTCACTGGCATTAAGACTGTCTTGTTTGAGGGACTCAAATCTAGACTACAGAGGATTCATTGGGATTTTATATTATCTCTTCCAGCTTTCATATTGCTTTCAAAAATGTTATCTTTATAATTTAAGGATAACAGTTTAAATAGACAGGTTCTTTCTGGTCCAGGGTTCCTACGTATCTTATGTGAAATAGATACTCATCCTTTTCCATGTGTATATATGTATTTTTACCAGTCCATTATCTCTAACTCTAAACAATGCTCCTTTCTCTATATCTGTAAGTATGAATATTTATTTTTTCCAGCAGATATTGGTTTTGTGGCATGGACTCTTATTTTCTCTTAGCAGGTTAGAATACAGGGAGGTTTAAAATTATGCCTAGTATTATACTTCTATTTGGTTTACATTTATTCTATTCATTTATTGTCCAATCACACTGAGCATCAACTGGTTCAGCTATATTTATCACATATTTTGCAATGTTATTAAAATATCTTGTGGTGGAAGCTGAAATATTTTATTTATAAATGTATACACACTTCCATATGTTTACCACATTAACCCATGTAACTGTTAAAATGAATAAGTTACATGTCATTCAAGAATAATAAAAATCAGAATATTTCTTTGGTATAACAACAAGAAGAAAATAAATTTTAAATGGTATCACTCTTCCAGAAGTACTGAAGAAATATTAAACTTGAGAGCCTGACCAAATGAACTTTCAGAAATTCATGGTCTCTTAGTTTAAGTTTCAGTGAGTCTTCCTTCTCCCTATTGCACAGTTTAACTCATATATCCTTGGCAAACAACAAGTGGGTTATCACCATATTTCATATTCAGATTAATTGCTAAAATTAGATGCATAGAAAATACATATATATTTTGATTAAGCATGCAATTCTTACTGAAGGAATATAACAATTATTGTAAAAAAACCCTCTACCCAAACAAACCAAAACTCAGCCTAACTTTGACATTTGGATTTCCTTAGTTAGAAAAGTAGTGCTATAACATTTATGTAGTCATATTGCCCTCAATCTTACTTCTCATAGGTCCCCCAGCCACTTCTGTAGAAAAGAGACCTGGTTTAGAAGGGAATGTTCAAATATGCCATACAACATCTCTCTATAAGCACACCAGTGCTAGCAGGGCTAAACAAAGTCAGTTGGTGTTGAGCTTTTCTTCTGCTTCTAGATGGGAGAGGAGTAAGAAGCCTCTTACTGCTTATCCAAGCAAGCATCAGTGATACAGACAAGTAAAACAATAGCAGCAGAAAAAACTCAGGTGATTCATTCAGAAGCTTTCCTTAACTGTGGGCTAATATGCAATTCTTCATATGACCTGGATGACAACTAAGATGTTCATCCTAACACCTACTGAAAGAATAGCTCTGGACGACTACTCAGCATATTTTGCTTATCCTTTTATTGACATTGATCTCATTATTCACTATCCAATTCAATGACCCTAGTTCCTTACAATTGTATTACTCCACTTTTTATTAACCTTTGTATGTTCCTAAAATCTCTAATCATATTAAGTGTATAGGTTCCCGGACAACACAAGTTGCCTTTCAAAACAGTTTCAGCCTTAGCTTAGATAGAAGAAATAGATTTAAATATCTAAGGTTACATGAAGATCTTCAAAACTGCTTCCCATATTTGCTAGCAAAAAAAATTGAATTCTGAAGCTAATAACTTGAAAATATGCTGTAAAAGAAGGCATGACTCAAGCACAACCAGTTTGCCTAGTAAGCAAAAGAGAAAACAGGTGTATATATATGTGTGAACGTTAGACAGAAAATGTACGTGATCCTACTGAGAACTGAAGTGAGTTGGTGATGGCTCAAGTGTTCAATAACCACATTTCCATCACAGTATGAGTGAAAGATAAAACAAAAAAACAGACCTCCACCTGTCCATTGAGTAAAGGGCATTGTGAAGACTGTAGAATCCTACTAATACTGAAAGAGGATCTAGAAAGACACAGCTGGACTAATCATCTCTGGAACCAACACACACAGAGACCATGTCCAGGCAATGCCAATAACCTTGCACAATTTTCAATTACAAAGTTATGTAGTCTAGAGAAAAAAAAAACACCAAAAAACCAAAAAACCAAAAACCAAACCAAATGCAAACATGACCAGGCTGGACTTTTACGCCAATGCTACTACCATTACATGGCAAATTCTACATCACTGTCACTGGATGTTGCCAAAAAAGTCCCAAATATTGTAAAGGAAAGAGTTCAACAGCCTTCACTGCAACACTGGCACAGATCCTGTGGCAGGCAAACTGCTCATCACAGATGACTTCAATGTGTTCCTTTGGCAGCTGACATCTGGTATACAGCAATTGATCACAACAAAGCTGGCAAGATAAACAACAGTGAACTTATGTTGTTCAATAATTTGCTGGATTATAAGAAAGGGCTTGTACTCATCACCAATCTGACAAGTCATGTTGGGAACATCAATATTTATAAGCAGGTGGATTTCACTGTGAGTGACTTTGTGTCTCAGATCGAGACATGGCACCATATAGTAAAATCTACAGTATAATTACCTAAACTCCTAATCTTGACATGACTGTCAACATGCATTGTTGCTGTCACAAAAATCTTGCCAAATTTCATTTGCATAACTGTGGAGAAAGCTCACCAACTGGAAAGCATTTTTACATAGAGAATCCATGTTGAGTTTTGATTTTCTTTTGTTTCTGTGTTTGGGGTTTTTTCCTTTTTTTTTCCCTTTTTTTTTCCTTTTTTGTTATTTTTTTTAACTAGTACACATCTCTGCAGAGCAGAACATGTTGTTTATAAAGATGCATGACATACTTTCCCAGAGAGATCAAACTGACTGGAAAAAAGGATGTGTAATGGATTTACAGTGGTGAATTCGGAAGCTGCACAGTGTTGACTTCAAGAACAGCTATTTTCAAGATAACATTTGAAATGGATATAAAATCTAAAATGTCAATGTAATAATTGCACACCCCTGGTACAGAAAAAAACAATGCCATCAATAATACTCTCACTAATGACATTTTATAAACATAGAAGCTGCAGAAGCATGTAATGGAAATCATAGTTGATCCATAGAAAATAAAATCCAATTAATTTCTCTAGCCAAGGTAATCTGTGTATTGGAGAGTAGTCTCTCTCCCTCACCTGTCAAGCTCACTGCCTTATAAATAATTTTACTTCTATGGGTCAATAATAATTTTTTATATATATATATGTATGTGTGTGTGTGTGTGTGTGTGTGTATGTCAGTTTCTTTATATCCTGTTACATAATTTGCTATGTGTGAAATCTTTGGTGACTTGGTCAGCTCATTCTCAGTAATCTAACGAGTTTGCTCAACAAGGCATATTTTTCCACGTTATAAAAATGCCATCTATAAAAATTATAGTTTACTGTGTGAAGCAAAATTACTTCAAAATAAAAGATTTCATGGCAGGTTCAGTTTTGAGCAGTTCAATTGTCTTCTAAGTTCATTTTAGTAAATTTCTGTTTTTATTACCATAGACTTACCCATAAAGAAAGCATTAAAAACATCTGTTTCTATTACCTTAAGAAATAACATATATGCAAAGTCATTTAAGTAATCTCAAAATCTAAATTTAAAATATCTTTACAATGGTGTTATTCAATATAGAATCATAGAATGAGTTGGGTTCGAAAAGACCTCTGAGATCATCAAGTCCAACCCTTGGTCCAACTCCAGTCCATTTACTAGATCATGGCACTCAGTGCCACGCCCAGTTTCAGTTTAAAAACCTCCAGGGATGGTGAATCCACTACCTCTCTGGGCAGCCCATTCCAATGCCTGATTACTCTCTGTGTAAAGAATTTTTTTCTGATACCCAACTTAAATTTCCCCTGGCAGAGCTTGAGCCCGTGCCCCCTTGTCCTATTGCTGAGTGCTGGGAGAAGAGACCAACCCCCACTTGTAGGAAAATGCTGAAATGAATCCCAAGGAGGACAGCGCTGGAGAAACACCTTGAACAACTAAGAGACTTGCTGTTGAAGTTTTAAAGTGTAGTTTTACTTGTAATAAGGTCTTTTTTTGTTGCAATCCCTACCTGGTCCTGTTACCTCATCTGTGCTGTGCTGACAACTACCACACCTTGTTTATTGTATCCCTCGAGCTTCTTTGTTCTCTTGATGAGTCAGCCATTAAGCTAGTTTGCCTCGTCCTGGGCCAGGTGATGCCCACCCACACTCAAGAGCCCCGGAGTTCCTAGGGCTCCCAGGCCCCCTGCCCTCTCTGCCCTGCTATTCCAAGGTAGGAAGCCCCATGTATAAGATCCCTATGCCTCGTGGCTGGGGGGGGGGGGGGGGGGGGCGCCGAGGCGCAGCCC
>VWZD01005397.1:156634-171188 GCA_013396695.1 Sakesphorus luctuosus
CCCACTCCAGCCCCTCAATATCCTTTCTGAACTAAGGAGCCCAGAACTGAACACAATACTCAAGGTGTGGCCTCACCAACGCAGAGTACAGGCGAATTATCACTTCCCTGGTCCTACTAGCCACACTATTTTTGACTCAGGCCAGGATCCCATTGGCCACCTTGGCCACCTGGGCACACTGCTGGGTCATGTTGAGCTTCCTGTCAATTAGTACCCCCAGGTCCCTTTCTGCCTGGCTGCTTTCCAGCCACTCTGTGCCCAGCCTGTAGCGCTGCATGAGGTTGTTGTGGTCAAAGTGCAGGACCCAGCACTTGGCCTTATTGAACTTCATCCCATTGGCATCAGCCCATCTCTCAAGTCTATCCAGATCCCTCTGCAGAGCCCTCACATATCACAAGTATCTGAAAGAGCTGCAGAAATAAAAAGATCTTCAGGTAGAAATGTATTAATTGGTCATTACCCCAAACCAACACTAAGTTCATCATCTCCTGTTTTACAATAGCATTTTCATAATTCTGGAGCAAATGACAGGCAATATCAGATATAGGGTGACAAATTAGAATCCTTTAAATATTAAGTTTTAACCTTTTATATTATTATCATAATATATTTTTAAAAGAAAAACAATGCCAAGGATTCAAGGATGAAATGACAGTGTGTTAAGTAACAAATCTAAACATAGACAAGTATCCCCAATTTCCTGCTAAAAGTGAATGGCATGGCCACATGATCTAGAAGAATCTAAACTTCCACAGTCTGTTAGATCAGTCTTTATTGAAATTCATAACCATCATGGAAGAAAACCCTTGTAAGAGTGTCACCAATAAGATCTTTTGTAAATCCATAGTTCGTATTAAAACATCATTTTCTTGCTGTTCATCAGTCTTGTGCAGCAGCACTTTTCATTAGAAAAAAGATTGCACTTCGTTAGAAAAAAGCTATCTTGTAAGTGGAAAGATTGGATCAATGTTTCCCTTTTTTGCTGTAAGTCTTGGAAAAAAACAGCGTAATGCAGAAGCAACTGGCACTTGCTTTAAAAAAAAACAAAGACTGTTAATTTCCTTTGTGTGTAAGTTAAAACAAGTATCTGAAATACTGCATCTTCCACAGGAAATGAGGAAAACTCTGTAGAGAAGTTTGAAATTAACTCTAGATAGCACTTGAAACATAACTTTTAACACTTGAAACTGTTAATGGAGTGAAGAAAAAAAAAGCCAGTCTATTCACCAGGTAACATTGATTACAATTTAATTTGTTTTCCCATTTCTGAAATCTGTAAGTTAAAGTCTGTTGTCCAGTGATATTTTTTGTTTTATTTAACTGATGAAATATGAAACAATTCCCCAACCTCCAAAAGGTGGGTCAGACCTACAGAGTTTTTCCAGTCAGATCACTGCAGGGCATTGAAAATGTACTTCATCTAGTCAGGAGTGACAGATCATTCATTACAAGATTACAGTACAGTCTTTAATTATCCTTTTAGTCTAGGGAAGAAACTAAGTGTCTAATAGTACTTCAGAGACACTCTTTCCAGTAGACTCCTTTTTACTAATGTGCCATGAGTGATATACTCCCAGTAAAATAATAATCAAACCACATAACTGTTTGGACAATAAATTACTGTCAGAAGATTTGGTAACACTGTATGTCACAGTCCTCCTGTATGACTGCTCAGTGAATATTATCTTATCTGCAAATGCAAGGAGGTTGAGCCAAATATTTTTTAAACTATCAATCAAAGGGAGGATTGAAAAACAGTTTAATAAAAACCTGTATAAATCCCCATGGTTTATCTTCCTGATACTGTTACTGTTGAATGAAAAATGAATATGATATTTTTGTTTTTAATCATACAAAAAATAATTCAATTTAAAAGCCATCTGAGATTTATTGAGCTTGCAAAAAAAGGTATTCTCCAAATGTAAAGAGGAATTTGGTAATAATGTCATGATTGTCACACAGCTAGCAAAGTAATAACAGATGTAAGAAGGAACAAGGTCTAATACAATTTATGACAGTCTGAATACTGTCCTACTGGTTAGATGACTGGTTTAAAGGAATAAATTTTGTGTGAATTAAACATCTAATTATGAAAAGCACCAATTTTTTTTGTTTGTTTATCCTTCATTTTAGATGAGCAGATAGAGTCACAAGTCAGACTTGCTTAGATCTGCTTCAAGCACTAGGAACTGTCCACTGAATATTCATTAAAAAGCCCTCGTATTTGGTCCATGTTAAAGCTATGTACTTCGTACTGGAATTTTCTTACAGTGCATTTTGTTCTGAGCATTCATTTAGCCACTGAAGTCTTGAGCAAATGTGATGAAAGACTGTACTGCATTGAGAAGCCTTTTGCTGAAACACAGCCATCATTAGCCAATTGCAAGATGAATGTTCACACTTGCAGGGTAAATGAATTTTGGAGGAAATGTGAACCAATAAGGCAGCCTCTATACATCTGTGATTCCTTGTGGATCTGCAGATCCTCAATGTGCAGAATTCCACCACAGCTCTGGTTGAGGTGCCATGTACATAGCTTTAAACAGCTAAGTCCCACTGAGAGACAGAATTTATACAGACAATTATCTGAATACCTGCGGATGCCAAAAACATCTGCCCAGGTATATATCAGCCCCCAAAGACATTGTCATTACCTTTTTTCTTTTACACAGGCACGTAAAGCGGTGCAGTCATTTTGTCTCATTCAATTATCTCAAAAGTAAACTGACTTATTCAGAAAATAGAACTCATGCTATCTCAGTCAGTGACTATTTAAAACCATTGAATATACCTTGTTAGAGTAATTTACTAATGGGTAGGTTAGAATCAGCGTACAGCCTTTATGTTCAGTCTGGCTCATTGTATAGCAAAGGATGCAAAATTCCTGCGGAAAAGGTAGAACAGGGTATACAGGGGAAAAAAGGGATCTTGAATTCAAGATTTTTGTTTAGAGGCAGTTTAATGTGAACCGAGAAAATGCTTTAGCCCCTAGATTTTTAAACAGTCCAGTAGTGGATATCATCTTCTTCTAAGCAGGAATTTTAGTCTCTGAGTTATCACATCTGATAAGGAATATTACTGTCAGGAACTCTTAGGCATAGACTGGACACAGATCCAGACCTAACTCAAATGCCTAAATCTCAGACTATGGTAGAAACGAGACACATCTCTCTCTGAGAAACTGTGCAAACTTCTGCCTGTTCGTGGTATTTCTTTCTTTGCACCACTTCATGTGTCAATGCATAAATTAAGGAAACTGGATTGTTGAGTTTTCAGATCCTTCCCAGGAAGAAAGCATCAAAAATGTTGACAACAATTTAACTTGTACGTGTTAATAAGCCTCTCTGGAGTATGCAGTTAATTATCAGTTCACAGTGTGCTTATTTAAAGAATCCATCCTTTTCAACTGACCAAAAAAAAAAAAAAAAGACGNGGGTCACCCCCATTTATTTCCTTCACGCCACGCCCCTTTCCCCCCTCCAGGAGTCCAGCCCTCTGCAGTCCATGTTTGGCACCCTGCACTCTGATTCGAAGTCCTCACTTCTTCACTGCCTTCTTTGGGCAATTTCTTGCTGCGCCATCAACGCTGATTGGCTCATCCAGTTGCCCTCTCAGGCCCTCACACCGGCCGCAAGCCCTGGCAGCAGCCCCTCTGCTGGGACTGCAGCCTCACAGACTTCCCGCCAATTTTCGCCTGTCTAACCTGCATGTGGAGAAATTCCCCCCCCCCTTAAAGGGCCAGTCCCAATTTCAATTAACACAGAACCTTTTAATTAACCAAACCCCTTCTTTCCACACCTCCCACAACGAACCCTCCCTTTTTATTTCTCACAACGTTGTTCGGAGTACTACAAAAGACAATACAATGATTTAACTTGGGGTCTTTGTCACAATATCTACATGACTTTTGATGCGAGTTTACCTCACAGCCTGTCAGTCCATAGCCATTTTCAAATGTAGGTGACGACATACATCAAGATTAATTGTTCAAAGGGAAAAGAATGACAAAGGAAATCAAAAGCATGAAGAGCAGAAGAAAAGTAGTTTCTTTAAAACAATGTGTTTACCTTTCCTGTGGGAACATGCTTCTTTGAAAATCTGCCTCCCTTTCTAACATTTCTGGGTCAAAAGCATGAAGAACATGGCAGAATGCCAGGAATGTCAGAGCACGGAAAATAACATGCCAATGATATCAAACCAAGATGAATAATAATACAAGAAAAGTGAAAGGTCATATACTTCATCATAAGGATAAGCAAAGAATTTTAATACTTTATATCAAGAGAAGCTGAGATATCCAATCAAAATCAAATTGATATGGAAAAAGCCTTCATGTAGTACAGTCTAAAGTGTTTCTAAAGTTTAGCAGAAAACTTGAAAGCATATTGTGAGATTTTCCCTGTTAGATAAAATTTGGACATATTCATAGGTGTAGAAAACTAAACATTCAGAATTTTAGAATTAGAAAGCTTACTCAGAAAAAGACTAGAAAAAAATATGTCTCCTAAAATTCCCTTGAAGTTAAAGACTAAACCTTGAGTTCATATATGTGTTATAAGAGAAGGAACACTACTGACCTGAGTGTATCAAACTTAATTATCCTTCAGAGAAAATAGATTTCTTAACTATACTCGGGGGAAAATCAAGACTATTAAAACCTCAAACCAATTTTGACTAAATTAAAAAGTGACAGGCAATAAATGTATATATTCAGATTGCCTTATCTTTTAAAACAAGTAAAGTCAAGTCTCCGGAGTTAAATGCCTTTCATTTCTTCATTGCCACCCCAGCAGGATATATTAATTTACAATGTCTTTCAGCATATAAGGAACTTGATGTGGTAGCTTATTTAGCTTGGAAAAGGGAAACTATAGTATCACCCCCATTCCTTTGTTTCTGCATAACCAAAATTCAAAAATATGCAAAACATAAATAAATCAACAACAAATTATTAAGATTTCTTTTTTTATGGTATTTTCTGGTGAAACTGTCTTGAGTGTAGATAAAATTTCAATTCAAAACAGTGTTAAAAGTGTATCTATACACACTTGATCATCTAAAGAAAAATTAGGAAGTCTATTCACTCATCAGTAGTGGTCCTGTAGTGTAATGGATAGCACTCTGGACTCTGAATCCCAAGGACCCGAGTTCGAGTCTCAGTGGGGACCATCCCCTGGCAGTTCAATGCCTCCCTGCCATCCCATCCCGTCACATCTCGGATGCTCAGCAGGGTGAGCCCGGGTTAGTACCGGGTGCTGTAGACAGTTCTGAGGACTTCCCTGTCACTGTCCAAGCTCGCTCGGCCATGGCAAATGGACCTTAGGACTTAAACGGTAGGGCCAGTTCTGCGCACGCTGTGCCTCACCTAAAACATCCACTGTGCAGGCTGGAAGGGCACACCCACGTGGGGAGAGTCCTTCTCAAATCTTCATTTGCGAAGTCTGGCCATATATACATAGATACATACAATTTTTAGACTTGTCATATTTAGAGAATCAAGTGTATTTTCATGTTCTTTTCACCAGAAGGGCAGAAAAGGGACTGATTTTCTAGAAACACACCAGGTAAAACCATGATCTGAAAAGTTTGTATCTGTAATGCCATTTTATAAGATAATTTCATAAAAATCTTGGAAATCTTCCTTGTATGATGAAATTCAAAATTTTAAGTCAAAATAATATTTTTAAATAAGAAAGTTAAAAGTCACTTTAACATTCAAAGAACAACTTGCAGAAATTAATAGAAAAATGAGAAAAATTGTTTGCTTACTGAAAACATAAAGTATTCATTCATGTAATAAGAGCCATGAATTTTAAAACTAATTTCTTGTTTCTACAAAAGATAATGAAGAATTTAATGTAAAATGTCCTTTTCAGTTTGAATTCTTTTTAATTTTAGAATGCTAAAGATATCAGAGAAAGCACTTTTATTCTGGTAATATTGTATTATTAGCTGTAACATACAGAAAGACTAAAATTAATTGACTAAGAATATGCTACAGCAAAAGAAACAGCTGAAAAATTCTCCCATCCCCTTCTGCCAAAATGCTTTTCCAGCTATTTAGCAAATAAAGAATAACAGCTAATTTCAATGAAGACAGATAAATGTAACACTTCCCAAGCTGTGGCGGCATTTTGAGCATCAACCTAAGAACAAGCAAGAAATGCAATATTTCTTGTCCTTATTTCTTCTGCCTCTGTACATGAAAAGGACCAAGTTCACTGCAGTTTTTGGTCACAGCCAAACTCTTTAGCCCAATCCCTTGGCTGTTTTCTGAAGCCTATGTAATTTTTGATGTGCAGGCAGTGTGCTGAGGTTTTCAATGATGGTGTCTCTACAGACATGCATGCTGCCAGGATGAGCTAGCCATTTTTCTCCAGGGTGAGGGCTACCCAGGGCTCCAACATTTTGACTTCCTGCAGGCGCTGCCAACGTTTTGTAAGAAAACCCTGGTATGAAAGATATTTTGCCCCCACTTGTTCTCAGGGGCTCATCCAGATGCAGACCAGCTTTTTCCTCAGCCACTTTTTTAAGGTAGGAAGTAGTTACATGGCTGTTGACAGAAACCAAAACTCTGCATCAAAACTTTTGGCTTCCTTGAGGTGCTGTGACAGCTCAGCAGGACACCCACAGCAAGTCAGACCCAGGATCTTGGCAGTCTCATAACCAAGGCAGCTGAGCCCACTGCTTCTGGACTGAGAGAGACAGAGTTGGAGCAGCAGCAGAAGCTGCTGACCAGGTTTCCCTAGGCCTCAGAGCTGTGTCCATCTTCCAGGGACAGTACCTGGAGCAGCACAACTTACCTGTCTCACAGGACTCTCCACAAAGGCACATCTAGGCAATAACGTCTTGATGCCCTTGACCTTGCTCAGCTGACACCCACCCCACAGACTCCATCTCTTTCAGGCAGCTATGTATGAACATGTTGGCAGGAACCACTCAGGGACCTGTGACCTCTCCTTTCCCTCCACAGGGTTGGGAATCTGCATCCGTCACTACCCTGCCCTCAGCACACCTCTCCTTCACCCCACCACCCAAAAAGCAGTGCCTGTATCGTCATCTAAACTGGGAAGAACCTGTCCTTGGCACACCTCTGGAGGCCCATTTCAAGCTGTAGTGTAATGAATTCTCCCTGTTTCACTCTATTGATCCTAGCCTGCTCTGAGTCGAGACAGTGCTGTTGATCATCAAGATGTTATATGGAATAAGCACCCTGGCAAAGTTGACTGTGTGAAAGCAGTTATGCCTGTCTTTTAAAGACATGATCATGGAAAGAAGTACCTTTGGGCAAGATATATTTTCCAGAGAGCCAAAGCATTAGTGGTGCTGTTATCCCTTGCTTACTTGCACAGGTCCTTGAGCAGAGGACATTGAACAGTGGGACACTGTGTGCCCCTCATGGAAAGAAAGCTGAACAGGGGACAGAATCTGTTCACTGAGAGCTGGATGGCCTGGGAAAAGGGCACATTTAACTTTGCCAACCATACTCACCTCAACAAAACTGCACCTTGAAGCCACCAAGGCAGGTCTCCAAAGGTAAGCACATTATCGATAAGGAAAAACTGTATTTGATAGTATGAAACAGAGCCACACACTGAACTTCTCCAAAGCCATGTTAAGTACATCTCCATTTTAATAATCTTTCCTGTTCCTCCTTCCCTTCAGCTATTATCCTGCAGAATTTGAAGAGTCCTTGCTGAGAAAAGAAAGGTGGCACTTTTACTCATGTTACTACAGTCTACTCCAGTCTTCTTATAAGATGGACTACACATAAAGGGGGAAAGAGAATAAAGAAGTGAAGATAAAAAGAAATGTGTCTTTCTCAGTTACAGCCTAGATAGTCACAGTTGCAGCAGACAGCACAGACTCTATCAGCTATTCTAGGAGCCTTATCTCCTAGCCCTGGTAAAATATTTGGTTTTCCTCCCCATTTCAGCCTTTGAAGCAAAATTCTAAATTACTAATATCAGGATATCAGTATCTGTTGACTTTGCTCTTCTACCTACATTTGTTATACCAAATTCTTGTAAACAGAGAATACTTGTGTGTCTTGGAAGGAAAGAAATTAAGAAGTATATCAGGATGGAACCAGGTTACCTACAGAAAAACAGGTATTTTGCACAGCTATAACAAGACTTTTTTCTCCCTTCCTTCTCTCTTTCAGTTTTTGTTTCCTTCTTTTCTCTCTGTCTTCCCAGGGCACAAAGGGTATAAGAATAAAGAAACAAAGAGGGTATTAAAAACTCCTTGAGGATCTGTTAGAAAAGGTTGAGCATACCTAACAAGGAACTATTCAATAGAGGTATTTTGCTCTTTATTCTACTGCAATTATCACTTTTGTAATCAAAGACTTAGATGTTTTAATTAACCTTGATTTCATCCTTTAGTGTATTCAGTATTTATCCTGTATTTAGGTTAATCTAAAACTACTAATACTTACCTGGAAGGAAAATCCTAATGAACTAAAGCCCACATCAAACTCTGTGGGCCTTTATATCCCAAGACTATTTTGAAACTTCCAGTATTGGCTTTCTTTTCAGCTATAGGAGTGACTTCTCCTTCCCCACAAAACCAAATACATAAGTCTCTGCAGTCTTCTCCCCACCCTAAGCCAGCCTCTGTCCAGGACAGACACACAATGTTCAGTGCTCCCTCTGATCAGGATGCAGGCTAGATGACTGAAGTAATCTCCATGTTTATGCAGAAATAAATACACAATATTTGTTTTAGTTATTACTCTGAAGATCTTGGCTCTTGTTATTGCAACTTTGTTCACAACAGAAGTAAATTTAGTCAGGAAAAGTTTGGGAATATATTTATTTTTCAGGCCTTTTTGGGGTGGAAAATTTGGAAAGGGGAATATAATTAAATCTCCCTGTTTAATTTAGAGGAAAAGAAACTTCAGTCTCAGAGTGCCTTTCTAAACCTAAATAATGTAGATCTGATGTACAATTATAGACAGCTTCTGTTGGAAAACATGACTTTGCTACAGCCCTGATAAAACAAGACCCATGCCTGTGGGAAATGATTCCACTGACGGGCTATGACAAGGAGCAAAGCTATGGGTTATCTCTGGCAATGCTAGAAAAAAAAATAAAGTAAAATTTTTCTTTTCTTTTTGAGGATTAAAATAGATGGAGAATGCTAAGATAATTAAAGAGAGAAGAACTTTCTATATATGCCCTCTATCCCAACCTTCTTTAGAGCTCAGTCCCACTTGTGACACTTGAAAGTCAGTTGAAAAGTGTTTATGAAACTCTTCAACTATTTTAAATGTAAGAAATGATTTCTCACCCTACTCTTGCCCTTTGTTGCCTTAATCTTTCTTCTAATGCAAAATTTATCAGATTTGGGATTTTGTTGATCTCTGCAGAATATTATCTGTATCATTTATATTACTCTTGTAAGCCCATGCCTTTACTCTGGATGTTTATTCTCATATCCATAGTGAGCTTTATACGGCATATATATTTTTTGCTGTTCCTGCTGGCTGTATTTTTTTTAATGTGATAGTTTTATAAATATCTAAAGTGTTATAACAAGATTATTTTCTAGAAAAATAGAAGTAATCTTTCATAGCTTTCTTAAAATAACTTAGCTGTCCAATGACTGACTGCTTTGAGAAAGAAAGGAAGGGAGAGATTAAACACTGTAGATACTGCATATATTCTTCAAATCTCAAAAGGCATTGGTTTCTGTATGAAAGCTTAATTTTATTTAAAAGGAAAAGGCAGTAAATATCTATAGCATTAAGGTGACTGTATTTTCAAATAAACAACACCAATGCTAAGACACTTTGTGCTGATAGTTTGAAGGTCACAAAGTAGTCACATTAAATTTTTTTAAAAAAGCATATTCAAAAAAGTCACTGCTCCTATCTTATGACTCAGCAGTGTGCGAATCTGTGGAATTAGGTTGCTGTTTTCATTCTTTTAGTCCCTGTAGGAGAAGGAATATTGCAGCCCTGCCACTCTACTGATGTATCCACATTAATGAATGCCTCTATTATCAAATTTTGACAGAAGTGTAATGAAAGAGTTAAGCAGATGTGATCACAGCATACTTTGTAGGGTTCAGAAGTCCTCTCTCTGATCCAAGCTGTGAAACAGCAGATTGGCCATGAACAAAAGAGAAGTAAAGATATTTTCAATATTCACCTGATTTAGCACTCACAGTGAAGATGATTCAGTGTTCACTCCAATGGTTTACTTATTCCTGTATAAATAAGAAGTCTAGTTAAATTAGAGGGAACACACTCAAAAATCCAAACAAACAAACAAACAAACAAACAAAAAAACAACAGAGAAGCCCTCCAGCTATCCCAAAGGATATCCCAATGGATAGCCAGTCTACTAAAGTGTACAACTTTGATATAGCTCTTACTTTCAAAGTATTTGAGCATCAATGTATAATGATATTTATCCTCCAAGCTTCAGAGTGAGGTAGGGTTTTATAGATTCTAAGTGGCAGAAATATTAAAAACCTAATTCATAAAACATTTCTTATTTTCTATTGAAAATTTATGTTACCATGCCATATCCCCACAAAAGCAACTTATTACTAATACAGGATACCATATGGCAAAGGAGCACACAATAAATGCATAAGATATCCTCAAATTCCCTCCTAGGCATTGCATGCACAAGGCTGAGTCAGAACAGTTGTGATGTTTTCCTCAATGTCAAATTCCAAAATTGTCAAATGTGCCAATATAATTTGACAAAAATATGTGTCTCTGAGGAAACAATTTTACATTTCAGGAAGATCTGCTATTTTTCTAACAGCTTATGTGGAACTTTTCACATTTTTTTTCCACAGTTCATAGCCAAACAGCATGGCATCTTGCCACGAAATCAGCATACACCAATCTCCAACAAACCAGTTCACCACAAACTTTGTAAATGCTGCCACAGACACAGAACTTCTCAGCTTCCTGACAATTAGGAAAATCATCACGAAGTCTCTGTTCTCAAGCTCCCTGGAACCTAACTCTTCTAATTTGGATTTTAAGTGGGAACTGAGCAGTACTGAAATTAATTATTTCAGCAATTAAGTTCAATGTAAATGCTATGGACTGAGCTTTTGTATTTTTTATTGCCTCTCAGTGATAAGCCATCTAGTGCATAAATGTATTACCAGATAATTTTGAAATGAACAAAAAAAAAAGCTCAAACTGCAGGAAAAGCCATCTGTATTTCCTCAAGCTCTCTCTGTCTGGCATGCTGCTTGCTGTTTACTGTTGCTCAGGCCTAACTGCCCTGGGACTGGAAGTACAATGCCTAAATAGTATAGATGAAACCTACTCAAAAATAGAACATGCAAAAATGTCATAATAAAATTCTCATTGGTCTCACGAGGTTCTCAAGCAAGTTCTGCAGAAAAGGAACACGCAAAATTATGAAATATTTATATTTTAAGATAATAAAGCCCAACCAAGTCACTACCAAGCATACACCAAGTCATCCCTCTCCCATTTTTATGCTGCAGTTCTGCTCCTCTGAAGCCTATTACAGCCAAGATTTAGGGTAGCTTTCTCTTGCATATATACAAGGTGCGTAACTCCATCTGTTCCTGAGGGCAAAACACATGATTTTCATAAGTACCTAAGCAGTTAGAAGAACAAATTTCATAGTAGCCATATTGTTACTAATAAATGAGTGGGGGGTATGTTTTACCGAACTGTTTTAAGCATTGGGTTTTACTACTACTCTCACACAGGCTACACAATTAACCACTTCAGTTCCTAGTATTAAAAGCCAAAAACTGAGATCTTTTTCAGAAAAAGAAAGAAAAAACAAACAAGTAAACACAATCCCCCCTGCCCCCAAACAGTCAACATCTCCTCAACTGCAACAGCTGGATTGCCTATTTATATGCAGCAATCACTAAGGTGTGCACTACTATGAAAACATCCCAGGAAGGAAACTGTTCCTCAGATATTTACCCTGGGCAAGGTACAATCACAGGCTCCCTAAAGAGCATGTCAGAACTCATTAAGAAGGGGGCTCATAAATACCACTATATTATTCCAGTCAGAAAGTACAATACTAAAAGCAAATTATTTCTATGGGCTTTGAATCACGTATTAATGGTGTGTATCCAGATCCTCAGGAGGTGTAACCCAGTGTAGCTCCATTGACTTCAACACAGAAAGACACTGATCTGCTTGAAAGAATCTCCCTTTGGGGAGCTGTTTCTGAGTTGTGAGATTTGTATCCAGCTCTTTGTTTTTATTCTTTCATTCCTCTGTACATTCATAAAATTTTACACAGACACAAATTAAATCCTTTGAGGATGAGTTCCACACAGAAATAATTTAAAAGCCCAGAAATGTCAATTAAAATGAGGTAAAGCATCCATAAATTGAAAAACCAAAACTACCATTATTGGCCGATAAATTGGACTATGTAGAATTAAACCACAAAGGATTTAAGTTTAAAACACAGAAAAGCAAACAAGTAGTTCAATGAAACTGTAGAACTGGAACTAATGAAGCTTGTCCTCTGATTTTTGTCCCATGGTAAGATGTTTTCCAAGTCAAGAAGTGTGTGGGTTCAAAGAATTTTTTCCTGAAGTAGACTCACTTGAAATATCTAATAACTGGGGATCATGAGCTTTTTGTTCTCCTCAGGCACTTTTATCAGCTGTATTCCAATTACCTGTTTTCATTAATGTATAGGATTTAGTTTTGCCTAGAAACTCTCTATTTCTATCAGTCAAGAGGGCTCATCAGACATGTACAAAAGCAGGATAGTTCTCTGAGCATTTTTTCACAGGAAATCAGGCACTTGATTCCAAATATATGTGAATTTGAGTAATTGAAAATACAAAGAACTAATACATCCTTTAAACTCTTACAGAAAGCATATCTTAATTACTTTTATCTTTGCATATCTGTTAATCAAAAAGGATGTATTCAAATCTGGATCATAGAATGCTTTGAGTTAGAAGTGACTTTAAAGATCTCTAGTTGGAAGACACCTTCCAACTAGACCAGTTTGCTCAAAGCCCTATCCAACCTGGCCTTGAATACTTCCAAGGATGGGACTTCCACAAATTCTCTGGATATTCTGTTCAAATGCCTCACCACCTGCACAGTAAACAGTTTCTCCCATGTATCTAACTTAAATTTCCCCTCCTTCTGTTTAAACACACAACTCCTACCACTATAGTTCCTGATGAATAATATTTTACTAGTCATAGGCAAAGTCCCCACTCAGTTCATTAGAGCTTGAAGTCTAATGTAGACAGCAGGATTTTGATCAAAAAGCATAAAAACATTGAACTATCATGTACTCATATCACTTTGTCAGTTAGTTTCTAAAATGCTGATGCATTTATAGTACCTGACAGCTGGATGAAGTTGTAAGGATATGTAAGTCATTAATTATTCATTTCTAATGAATTATACTGAATATTTTGCTTCTTGTAGTGTTGCTCATTATATAAACTAACTATCCTACAGTTCCTTGACTGATGCAAAACCCCAAATGATGATGGTTAATACATGTCACTAATAAGAGTTTCAATCTCAATTGAAAGGAAGAGCACTATCATAGGTGTAGTGTGTTGGCTGATATTGTCTCTGATGAATCCACACTTTTGATTGCTTTTGTGAAAATAGCTATGTGAGCTTTCAATGCTTAAATGTTATTTATGATCCTCACTGACAAAAATATAGCAATTTCAAAAATAGCTTCCTACATTTTTATTAAAAAAATGCACCAGCTTAGTTAGTTGCTGTGAACATGCATTTTTTCAAATAGTCTAGCAATAGTCTAATTATATTACTAATCTAGAAACTACATAAAATGTTACAATAGTTATTAACCAATATTCATTATTCCTATGATAAGATGAACATATTTAAAGGAGTTCTATAATAAACTGACACAATATATAATATATAGAATATTTAGTATAATAAACTATAAATACTAAAATATATAATAAATTGTATCTATTATATACTACATAACATATAATATCAAGTTAATGTGACTGATTTCCAAAGTGAAGAAGTGGAGATAATAGACAGAATGTGGACATGTTACATAATTTAAAATAGTACATTCTTCTGTGCATTCACTGAAAGATTTAAGCAAACTTCAAGCTACCAACAAGACCTTTACTGCAAATTAGAAGAGGATTCTCTCAGTGCAGAACAGTGAACACTCACCAGTGTAGTAGCACACCAGTCCTTCAGTACACATGAAATAGCAAAAAGATCTGCTACCTAATATGCACAAAAATAATACAAGTGAATTGACAAAAAAGCATTTCTTAAATTTCTTTTGTACATTTATTAAATTAAAGGATGTCTGTCTGACTAAACTCTTCCAAAGAAAAAGGAGGAGAGACCAGGTTGTGGTTGATTGCTTTCCTTAGAAGGCTGTTCTGGAGGCACTGTGAGCCCTACCAAGCAGACATCCCTGGTTCCAGTGCTGTGAAGTGCCTAAACGCAATGGAGTTGGGATCCTCAAGAGATTTAGACCCAATAAAGATGGTGGGTTTTCCCCAGTTTCCCCATAGTTTGTATTTTTTTTTTTTTTTT
>VWZD01005397.1:171226-187862 GCA_013396695.1 Sakesphorus luctuosus
ATCCTTCCATGTCTGTTCCCAACAGTACATTGCAAATAGAAATCCAGGAAGATAAATGCAAATCAAGAGTGTCAGAACTAAGTAGTAATAAAGTAAGCTTCTTTCTACCCTCCTCTTCAATCCCCCTCAAAATAAAGCAAAATAAGAAAAAAACACTTTGATTTCCATAGTATTTGAAACTGTTTGTATGCTTTTTAGAACTCAATGAATTTTGAGTTCTCAAATGCTTTATCATCTCAATTACCCATGAATTTACTTATCATGTTTTGATAACTCATCTTTGCCTATTGTGTCTTTTTCTCTGCCTATCTATCCTTAAATTTAACTTGAAATCAACACTTCTAATTAAAAGATGATTGAAGAGCATTGTACTTTGATAATATGACCCTTTAGCTCCAAGAAAAACAAGGTGTGCCCTTCCCATCCAAAAAGATATAGAAATTTTTGAGAAGCCTGCTAATTTCCTAGGGCTCAGAATAGTTTACTTAATTATCCTCAATGGATCTTTTCATAGTCTCAAGGTCTTTTTGTGTTGACCTTATCAAAATTGAACATCAATAAGGGGTTAGAAAAGCACAACTCAGAATGGCATTCCGCCATCTAGATCTTCCCTCAAATATTCACCTGGGGACCCCAAGACACCATTTGTCAGGGACCCATCCCAAGTACAATCACAATATCCTGTCCAAATTTCCTCACCCTCTAGTTATCTAACTAAATGTTTTTCTTCAGGACAAAAATTCATTCTTAAAAGAATTAGTATTTTACCTTTCCTTTTTATAACTAAGACAATGTTTATATTTTTGTTTTGTTTTGTTTCTTTTTAAGGATAAAATATGATATTTTTGGTTACATTTATGAGGAAAGATTTTCATTTTGTCTGTTACAAAGGCAATAACTAATATCTATCAATAATTTTTTACTTTGTTAAAAAAAATAATCTTACAGTCGTTAGCTGCTGTCAGGGAGAGTTATATCTCAAGCCTAAATCAGTACAGGGACTGTTAACAAGGTTAGTTTACATAATGAGCAGCTATAGAGGACGCAAAAATCATCAGCATAATTACAAATGAATAATTAATGGCTTGTATGCAAGTTAAGAGGTTCATCAGATTGACACAAATTCATGAACATTTATGAGCAATTAATAACCAGAAAGTGATGGATAGATGGGCCACGTAGTGTGTACAGCATCTTCAAATGGGAAAAAAATATCACTTTTCCGAGCCATGAGGTTGCCAACGGTTTGCATCAGAGTGGTGGAGGGCTAAGCCTCAGGGATGAAGTGCCTGCTGTGGGGAAATGGGGGATCCTGGTACTTGCACATTAATAGTTCATTTGTAAGGATCCAGCAGTGACATAAACCTTCAAAACCCAAAATTGGTCTTAACGATCAACACACTCTAGAGAAGGAAGCAGAAATGGAGGAGAGGGAAGAAGCAGGCAGAGAGAGAACAGCAAAACGCAGCTTTCTTAGAATCCACACTTGTTCAAAACTAACAAGTTCCAAACCACAGCACTGTAAATATTCTCTCTAATAGGTACAAGTAATAAAGGATTTTATGGGATTTGATTTCTACCCAAAGGTGACTCATCACAGCAAGAGGAAAGCAGAACTCCTGCAGAGCTATGTAAGGTTTGCTGCAAATGTTCTGGTCCCCCATGTGTTCCTCATGTCTTAGTAAGGGTACCTGAAGACTGAAGTCCTGCTGACTCTAATAAAAGTCTGTAAAATTATTAGATACGTGATGACAATATATTATATAAGGTAATGTCAGCACTTCAGTATCAACAATAATGTAGACCCTACCTAAAAATATCTACTTATGGCAACTTTTGGATAATATCCATGCCAAGTTGAATTTATTATTAGATTCAGTAATGAGGTGAGCTTTTACTGGGCTTTAAGTGCAACCTTCTAGGGATTCAAAATTCCCATTATTTTTTTAATAACAAAACCATCGAACAGTCACTGGGTAGGAAAGTTGTTTTAGCAAGGTTTTAATGACTTATATTTTCTCAGAATCACAAAAGCACAGCACACAAACTACTGGGGTGGGTGTATGTCTATGCATAATGGCTGTAAAGAGACAGTCGAGAGATCAACTACTTCTGAAAAAGGGGACACTAAGGAATGCCCTAATTTGTATTTTATTGAGGTAAAAGTTAAACATGAGTAGTAAAGGAAGTGAGGGCAGATATGGAACATTCCCATATTAAAAGTATAAAAGAGGCTTTGTTGAAGCTCTCATGTCCATGATGGGATGCTTTCTAGGTAGCTTGAATTTCCTCTCACAGTAGTTATCAACTAAAACCAGGCATTTGTCTTTTACTGCAAAGACATCTTCCCTCTTAAATCCCTCTTTGTCTTTAACTACTCTCCTCATGACCATCTTCCCATTTTCCTTTGTTTCAAATCCTACGAATTATTTTCCAGTGAAACGCTTCAGAAGGGATTTTCTAACTTTAGGAGTGCTAGTGAAAGAATGGGAGATTTTCTAGGAAGCAGGTGGAAGAAAGATTTGGGGCAAATGAAGAAGCAGTCTCTATATTAGAGTCAGAATACTAGATGAATTGCCTAAACATTTTTTTTTCTTTTTTTGAACAGAGAAGCAACTGATTAAATTGATTTTGTTCACCACATACTGAATTACTGCTGTTAGATTATTCCTGCATTTACTTTTGTAGCTACTTTAATATGCATTGGCCAGCTTTAAATTAAATAAATAAATTGTTCACAAACATTATCATCTAAAATAAATACCCTTAAAAATTCAGTTAAGTAGATATGCACAAACATTTCTTTCTCCCTTCTTTTCTTTCCACATCCTCCTCCACTCAAGAAAGAAAATAATCCAACAATCCTTTATCAAAAAAATCTCCTATTGAAATATTTTTCTGTTTTGCTTTGCTATGCATACCTAAATCAAAGACTGGGGCTTTGGGGTTTATTTTTTTTATTATTATTATTATTTTTAACAGGATTATTATATTTTATAACTGCTAATTTACATTCCTGTGATTTCTTATGTTCTCATGGTTTCCTTATGCTGTACTGATTCTTTTTTATAATAACTGTTTTCCATAGTGGATACATATCTACTTAAAAGGTTGTTTAATTTGGTGTCTTCAGTGAAATGTGACAGGAAAGATAAAAAGCAGATTAAAATAAAACCACCAAAAATTATGTCTTTGTTTAATATTGAATAATTCAAAATAGTTTCAAAAATTTTCTTCATTCAGAAAGAAGAAAAAAGTGTCTGTAGCTCTAATATCTTACTTGCAAAGCTTTAAATTTAGCAATTAATGCTGTGTATGAAATTTATTCTTAATTTCCCCTTCCTTTGTGATTTTCAGCAGTGAAAATCTCTCAGTGGATGAATAATCCCACTAATATAGTGGAGGGTTTTTTCATGCTCCCAGGAGCAAGGCTAGGAACGCGGCGGGCCGCCGCCGGCAGCGCTTCCTAGAATCGTGCCCCTTAGAAGCTAGGGTCAGCTCTTCCCACTCCCGGCCCGGCGCGACCCCTCCAGCCGGAACAGACGCAGACCAGGTGGGAGTCCACGAGGAAAAAGCCAAGTTTAATGGAGCGCGCTTGCTTATAAGGGGGCGTGCACAAAGTTCCCGGATGAGGGCGGGGAAGAGGGGCGGAGATGGGGAGGAGACGGGGAGGAGTCATGCACTCCATTGGGTGCATGCAAACGAAGGGGAGGAGGGAAGGGAGGAGCGGAAAGGGAACCAATAGGGAGAATGAGGTGTGGGGGGGAATTCCAGGGGTATTGTGGGAAGAAGAAACTTGGATCGTAGCCATCTTTTAAGGGCACAGCATCCACGTGGGAGGTCTCATGGTCCCGATCCTGTCACTGCACGCGCTGCCCGGGATCTCGGGCCTCAGCGTCCTCATCTGCCCGGCGCCTGTAATTCTTTCTCGATCTGGTCTCCTCCGACAAAAATCTCCTGTTTCCTCCGGCTGAAGAAATGCCTTCTGTACAGGTAGAATGAAACAAATAAAGGCAAGCTCGCTGTGTACAACTTGGGCATAGAACTGGTTCTAGTAGATTTTTTGCAAGGTCCTGTTTAAGGGCTGTAAGAAAAATGGAATTTCTGATGTAAGGTCAAAACTAATAGAATTTCCAGGCAAGGCCAAACCACTGATTTAAATGACACTAAAAGCTATCTTGTTCCCTAAAGAGAGATTTACCCTTACTCTTTGGAATGAACTGTGGTGTTGAGTGCATAAAAAATGCACCAAGAAACCTAAACATTTTGTCTCAATCACTCCTTTTTCTCCATGTCATTTTTCCTTCAGCTAAAGATTTTGCTCAATCAAACTTCTTTTTGTAGATATATTTTAGAGTATGATGAACCTGGAAATTAAAAGGATGACAGCCTTAAGCTTTGCTTCCCAGACTGAGGTCCCATAAAGTTTACATTAAAATCAAATATTTCAGTTCAAGAAAAAGTACATTAAGTTTTTAAAGCTTTCATAGTTTTATAATTAAGTTTTAACTTGGCAATTAGCAATACACTTCAGCAAAACATTGTGAAATTTCTTCATGGTTCCATTTACTAGGATAATACGAAAAATTATTATATTTTTTAACTGTTCTATCAAGGTTTTCTGATTGCAATTTATCTAATTGTTACTGAAATTCAAGAAGGGCTCATTAAAAATAAAGACTATCAAAATCAAATGTCATAACTAAAAGGTACATCTTACAGTGCAGACCATTCATCAAATTCTTGTATACAACTTGTTCATGAAACAGTTTGTTTAAAATTCATTCCTTCTGATTTAAATATACATTGTTTTCATTTTCAGGAGGGCGATCATATCCATAGGCTTTATTAAAGTGAGATGATTTTTTAATCTTGGAAAACCACTGAAGCAACAACTGCCATTAGGTTTTAGTAGTATTTACAAGTCTAACATAAGTCAGTTTTCCCAAGCTGAACTGAAACAAACTGCAGCCAATAAAATAATAAGAATTCACTCTAATGTAAATATTGCCAGAGTGTGAGATATAGTGGTAATTCTTCTGAACAGTTCTCTAAATCAGTCTTATAAAATTATTAGGTTTGTCAAATAAATGGAAAAACTTCTATTAGTCATACAAGTGTAACTCCACAAACTGAATAGAATTCATCCCAATATGTATCAGTGCAACGGGAGAATCAAATAAAAAACTGATGGTGTTGGAAACTAGAAAAAATGCTGATATCCAGGGAAAGGATTCTTTTAAATAACTGTAGTATTTTATGATGTTGTTTTCCAGGATATTATATATAATAACTAAATACAAATAATCTTTTGAGAAAGGCAAATATATTTTTAATTTTAATTGATAGATAGGAAAGAAGCTAAAATGATTCAATGATTTCCCAGAGAACAGAACAGAATGTAAGTCAACATAAGAGTAGATGTCTTTGTGATTTGAACAGTATTTTTCATACGACTTCTTTATTAACCTAAAATATCATTTCTGCATAGTTTTCCAAAGGTAATTAGCGCAGCAGCTTACTTGTTCTGTGCCAAGATAGAGGGCACCTTTCTTGGATAAACTACATCTCCAGAATCTCAACCAGTTCATTTAAAGATAACATAGGCTCTCACTGATTATTCCATAGCAGTCATTCCTTAATATGGTTGGAAACATGGATCATGAATACCCTCTACCTGAAAGAAAATTGGGGTTTGGAGGAATATCTGCACTACTATATGTCAGGAAAAGCAAACATATCCTTAGTTTTCACTTCTAGTTCTTATTATATTAATGTGTCCTTCAGAATCCACTATTTTCTCTCCTAGAAAGTATTTGTGCCGAATAATCAAGTTATCTCTAAATATTTTGAGACTGATTTCTCTAAAGCTCTCACGCTAAGACACATCTACTACCAGCTGAATAACTCATGGATATTTTATGAAACCTTCCCTAACTTTTAACAGCCTTTAAATATTTAGTTGCAAGGAGCAAATCCTGTGTATTTTACTCTTTAACATTGTTAGCAATGCCACTAACAGCAGGTCATTATAACAAATGCAATGCTTAAAGAGGAAAGTTACTGAAGAAAATAATTTCTACTCACTACTACCCTGATGAAGCACCTCAGAATGGCATCAGCCCTTTCTGCAAGATGTCCTATCAGGAGTCCAGGATAAGACACACAGATGCACTGCCTTCAGTTACCTGCTGGCTCTGTCTGCACTGGTAAACAGCACAAGTCACAGAATCACAGAATATGCCAAACTGCAAGGGACCCACAAGGATCATCAAGTCCAACATCTGGCCCTGCACAGGACCCTTCCCAGAAACTACATCATGTGCCCCAGAGTATCGAACAAATGCTTCTTGAACTTGAACAGGAGATTCACATGAAGATCACTCTGCACATGAAGAAATTGATGACACAGATGCCACTCTAAAGTCACAGCCTGCAGTCATTCTGGCTGTATATAAAAAGTACTTTCAGTGGATTTACATGGGTCAGGGATACAAGACTGCTAACTCCAACAGCTACCATTTCACCAACTTGGTATATTGTTTTGGTTTGAAAACTTTGGCAAAAAGCCAAGTGTAAATCGAAGGACAGCTCCCTTCCCACCCCAGGGAGAAAAGGGAGAGAAAAACCTGGACATTTAAACTTGAACTTAACTAGTTATATATTTAAACAAAAAAAGAGAAAATTAAAAGTAGACTACAATATAACACACATTCACAAAAGTTAGAAATAACTAACAGTTACTCCCCACTCCCCATAGAACACAAATCCCACCATTCTAGCTACAAATCACCCAAGAGAACTCAATCCCCTGAGGGACAGACCCAAGAAGGGAGAAAACTAAGAACACTTTTTTCTCCTAAGATTAGATAGCAACAAGCAGCGGTGGGGTCTAGTCCAGGAAAACAACACAATAACAATATGTCTTTCCCAGATGAGCAGTCATGAGGAATTGAGAGAACTCCTCCTACTCTACTGTTTTTATACTTGAGGTGACATCAGAATATGGTATGGAATACCATTGGCCAGTAGAAGTCAGCTGTCAGCTGCCTGACCCAGCTCGAGTCAGCTGATAATCTAAGGCCTACTCTGAAACTAAAGCCCAAATTTAGGCCTACACCTACTTAAAACCGGGACAGAACTGTAATGTAATGTATATATAATTTACTATTAATTTCCCCATCAGTGAGGAAAATGTTGAGTCTTACAAATTCTAGTGCAGATTCCTGCAGTTCCCTTTGCTCTAGATATTTGTTACACTTTTTGTTAAAATATTTCCCCCACCTCTAAATAGACTTTTTAATAAGTGTTTTACTTATATTTAGCTTGAGTTTCTTAACCAGCCTCCTTTCCCCTGCATGAGTTGCAAAATAACAGGTCCCCCATGATCATTAGCCAGATTTAGAAATTCCAAAAATGTAGTAAATTTGTCTAGATGTGACCCATTCTCTATTTGATGAAATACATTTCTGAAACTAATAACACAATTTCATTTAGCTGTTTGCAAACAGTATTTGATCTGAATGTTTGCCATTATTTTACCTTGGATAAGAGCAACATGAGCAACTTAGCAAGACTATGGTCATTTTATCCATTTTTAATTGCATTTCGTCTGCTAAAGAACTTGTTATTTCTGCTCACATTTTTCTGTCTTCTTCCCTTCAACTCTGCTTATAAGTTCATGTAGAATTAGCACATCAAGTTACCAGATAAACACCTCAGTGTTTCTATGTATATATACACTATATATATATAATATGAAACACACGTATAACACAGAGACCCCTATTTCTATAGCATTTTTGTCAGATGCTGATCTTTTGTTTCCAGGCTATATTGTTTCGCACTCATCTTTATGTGGCATACTAAGCTCCAAATCCAAACTTCTGATGTTAGAAAGTTTTGTACTGCCTGTAGAAACACTAGATATTTTTTTTTTTTGAGGCCTGTGTGAATTACCCAAAACAGAACTTTCATTAAAATACAATTTTCCTTCATTTCAGAAGTTTTTAAGAGATAGCTCAGGTATCTCTCTTGCTTGACTCAATGATCCTTACCAAACCTATACCTGTAGTCTCTCTATGATTTCTGTATCTCCCTTCACTACCTGAAAGTATGTAGCTCCTAATTATCTGAACCTCTCATCTAGTAATTGTGGTAACTCTTTTAGCCAGATATGTTATGTAGTAACCACCAGAAAATGAAGGCAACAACACCTTTAGCTAATTCAGTAACAGCTGGATACATTCGAGCCTTTGATTTCTGACAAACAGATGACATTTTTCTCCGGAGGCAGTATAGTGCAGTAGTAAATTATTGTATGTTTGAAAATTGATTTAAGATATACTGGAATTAAATGTACTATGATGAAAAAAATGTTATAGTTGTATTCTTCCTAGATAGTCAAGTGGATAATAAATATTTTGACATTGCAGTGCTAAAAAATCCATAGGACATTAAAACTTGAAGCTTTTTTGTTCTTTCTTTTTTTTCTTTTTTTTCCAACTTGAATATTATTTTGTTAAAATTGCACTTCTCAAAACTCCATTTGAATCAACATTCATAGAAATGCAATAAAACCCAAAATTTCAAAACAATGACAGGAAAATGTAGGATAATTATAGAGATGGAGAAAAGAAGTTATATTTCGTTAAAGCAGTTGAAAATGGTACTGTTATACTATCACTTAAGGACTATACATCTTTTAAAGTACTACTTTACAAAAAGCAACTTTCCCCCACGAACTTTTATGTTTTTTTTTTCCAACTGTGCAGTAGTTGTGACCAAAGTTCATCGTTTATAGTTATAAAGCTAGTTTAGCTTCATCTTATACAGTCACATGATCGATTGGGTTTTTTTTTTAAGAAAAGCCATGTTTCCTTATCTGGTAAGTAAACCTTCAGCCACTTGAGAACTGAATCCAAGCATCCAGCTCCAAAAAAAGTCATATTTAAATACTAGTAATAAGACTTTGATAAGAATTTAGACATTCAAGCCTACACCTGAATTCTCATAAAGGCACATCTTTAGGCATTTTCACTGGTAAAAGCAACATGAGAAGTCTCAGCTTTTTAGAAGTACCAAGAAAATACTCGCCTTTGAAAACAGCTCCTCTTTACCTATTTGTTAGGCATATCCCAGAGAGGAAAGAAGGACAGAAGGTCAGGGAATGAGTGGCAAGTTTGGTTTGGCTCTATGCTATTCTCGATGCTGCTTATAAAGCAGTGCTAAGGGTTGTATAATTTGACTCTGAAAAAGTTTTCCAGTCAAGCCATACAGGGATCCCATGTAATCCTCCTCAACTTTTTCCTTGGACAATTGAAACTGTGTTTTGTAGATGAAGACATAGAGGAAATGCTGAGTCTTGTAGGCACTGAAAGGCTGGATATCCTTTCAGAATAACCCACTCCTATGGGTACAGCAGAGCTTCAGGTATAATTATCTTTCACTTCATTTATTTCAGTCTACTTAATATAACAACAGAACAGACTAACGGGAACCATTTAATCCTTCTGAAAGGTCTGAAGATCTAAACACAAAGCACTACTTATTTGTAACAGAAAAAATATAAAAAACTGAACATGTAGGGTCAGGCTTTATACTTGAGCCAACCTGGTAACAGGAAGCATTTGATTTCCAGTTTTAGGGCATTACAGTTACCCAATGAAAAATTATAGTTGCATACGAAAAATTATAGCTTCTCTTACGAGTTACAGCAGTCTCTAAACTGAAAAGATGCTCACTTTTGAACAGTCATGTTAAATCTCTTTTCAACATAGATGTCAAAATATAGATGCAAAGGATGGACACTTGTTGTCAGTGCACCTTGCTTCAGATCCTTTCCAGTCTCTGGACTGCTTCTTTTAAAACACAGCTGAAATGGCAGGTGGAAACAGTTTTCCTGCCAAGCCATTTGATAAAGTTGCTATACCTATGAACCTTTAGTGACAATAAAGGTTAGCTATCATTTTCAGAACATTTTATTTTGCTGTGAAAAATTTGATAACTGCTAAGTCAGAGTGCAAAAGAATTTTCCTGTCAGAGGTATCTGTTTAAAGTTGACAGCACATATTAGTTTCTGCTTATAATTAAAAAGGTAATATACAACTTGTTATATTTCAGTCAGAAAAAATACACTGTTTCACAGATGTTCTGGCTTCTTAATATTGAAGCTTTCTTGTTACTCAAGAAGCTCTCTTCTCACAGTCACATTAAATATACTTTGTTGAATGTATTAGTATAATCCTATTTCCAACCAGTCACCAGTCTTTTCTTTCATCATCAGTTCTTCAAATAAAGGACAAAAAAAGAAGAAAAGGAAGGACAGAGTTTAAGTAAACTAGAAAATCCTTACGTAAAATAAAGGATCCTTAGAAACAAAAGTGGGTGACTAATTGCATTTTCTACTCTTTTGATCATATTTCTTAGATTGAAAATCTAATTTTAGTGTAGTCACTAAACACTGCTGTCTTGACACCACCTTTCCAGTGCAATCTGTGATGACATGAATATTACTGATAAAAATGTTGTATAGTTAAAACCTCTTTCTTCCTTTCTTTTGTGATATATAAGTACTCATCATCCTGCCATTTCTTTTTCACTCATATACCTTGATAAGCTATGAAAGATAGATGAATTTATAGAAGTCACATATTTTCTTGTTACATTAATTTTAACATAACTGGACCAGCCACCTTTTTTTAGGAGTTTGTTGCTGTAAAATTTAGCAACATGGCAATCAAAATTTTCCACAGAAAACTATGCTGGTTACAGAATTATATGTTAACATTTTTCTTTTATAACAAATGCCTAGTTAATATTTGTATCCTGGTTTAAAGGTAAACTGGCAGGAGAAATGAACCCAACTCAAAAGATGTTACAAGTCAGAGTTACAATTTAATAAAAAGATTACAATAAATACAATTAAAAAAAAGGTTTAACCCACAAAAGAACAGATGGATAACCCAGCACCTTGTGGCACTAACCGAACAGTGTTCATTAGCCCCTGTGCTGAGCACCACGTGAGCCCCCTGAGTACAAAGTAAAAGGAAAGGAAAACCTGTTGGTGATAATGATGTTCGCAGTCTGGTCGAGAATGGTAGTCGCAGTCCTGCTGATGTTCTCATTCTCTTCTGGATCTGACAAGTGGTACCAGAAGCCCCAAAACCCCAAGACTGTATATGCTGAGAATGCTCAATATCGCCCCCAGGGTGGGGAGTTTCCCAATGGGTGATTTAACTCTGTGAGCCGTGGGGTATTCCTGGAATCCCTGATGACCCATTAGCAGACATGACACCTCAGGCTGAGTGTGAAGGTACTGATGCCTCCCCTCTTTCCGAGGATTCTCTAACACCCAGCTTGCAGCCTAAGGTGTCAGGTGTGCCCTAGGCAGCTGCTGCAAATGATCCATTATTAACAGTTCATCAGAAATGACACAGAAGGTGTAGAATACACAGTTTTGGTTATACCCACAGAGTGATAAACTGGTCTCAGCTGCTGAACTAGAACAATTTGAAAATATTATCACTGCTGCTTTGGGGGAGGAGGGGGGGGATGTTGGTTTGGTTTGCTTTGGTTTCGGTTTTGGTTTGTTTAGGGGGTTTGTTTTTTTTTTTCTGACCTACTAAAGCAGCTACAGTAGGAGAAGCAATCAATGCAGACACCGAAAAATTGTTTAAATACGATATCTCCTCTGAAACACACATGGTAAAATCAAATTGGTGTTCTGCTACACAGTACATCCAGAAAGTTTTTATTTGAGATTTTGCACAATATCAGTGTTTGAGACCTAAGGACCCAGATGCCATCAGAAGCTGTAGCTACAGAGCAACCAGTAGGTTCCAGGGAAGAAACAGCTGTTACACTGAGTACATGGCTCCCTGATCCTTGGAGGAAGCCAGCTGTGACTGCCCATGGATGGACTGCATCAACTGCCAAGATTTAAAGCCAAAGAGTTTTCTGCACCGGTGACATTTTTTCACTTTTCACCTTTTTCCTAGATTCAGTAATCTAGCCAAAGACCCTTCAAAATATTTATTTTGAATGTTTAGGAGATTTTACTTGCTTTAAACCAAACAGTTTCATAAAAAAGATCTCAACAAAAGCCTTAAAAATTCCCATGAAAATGTTGTACTTTTTTTTTTCCTATAGCATCCACTGTGCTCAAGAGTTTAATGGAAGCATGGACTATGCTGAGGCCTGTACTTGGACTCTGATTTCGCATTCACTTTGTAAAACTAGGAAAAGGTGTGTTTCTGAGCTGTGAAATCATGACAAACTTCTCTGACAGAAAGTTGTGTTTCCTGCTGTCTGCCCTTCTGTGTCTTCTTTTTATTCTGGATATTTTATATTTACTCTGATTTTGAACTCCTTTTGACACCATGATTGTTTCAATGTTGTCATGGTTTTAACTAAAGAAACCAAAGAAAAGTATAATTCCATTCATGTTCGCTTTCTAGTACCCTTTCATATTTTGGCCAAGAGAGAAAATTGAAGTAAGAGATCATTTTTATTCTGTGTATTATATTATAAATGACATAGGTAAATAAATAGTTTAAATATTCTTAAAAATATAGACATAAATAATGTTGGGGGGTTTTATATTTGAGAAAACAATAATCCATAAATATCAGTCATCATGTGTAGAAACTTATTTTAGCTATGAAAGAGAGCAAAGTCTTGAAGTGTAGCTGTCAGGCCTGGGAAGCAGCTGCAACAGAGAAATATATATCTTTTAAAGGATTTAGAGCTGCTGCACAGTTTGGTTGGCATGTGGTGAATTAAATTTAATGTTAATTCATGTAAATTTATTAGCCTCTTTCTTTAGAGTCCTCCATGTTTTCATTGTACATTGTGTTTCAGTACAGATGATAATAAACTCATACAGATGCCACCAGTCATCAGTGTAACATTAATTACTGACTTGCTCTGAAAGTATTTACTGCAAGAGATGGAACTCACTGTGCAGAGCTGGCAGTGCCGGAGAAACAGAAAGTTGTACAGCAAATGCTGCTTCAAATCACCAGGGGAGGGAAAGGAAATGAGAGAGCAGGGAAAGTAAGAAGGTCACATTGGAGGTGTTCTCTGGAATTTGAATTACCAATTCTAAAATGCAAACCTGACAAATGTTATCTCTGGCCTCAAAACTTGCATTCCTAATGCAAATTAGGGCCTAGAGACTTAAAAGAACTATTTTGTGATGTCAGCTCAGAGTCATTCATATTAACCCATCACATCAGATCCCACTGGGAAGAGCAAATATGAATCTTAAAGGTTAGGATTCAGGTGAGAAAAGCAGAAGGTGGTAAGGATAAAGGCATCCCAACATACAACAAAGCTGCCCCTGGCTTAAGACCGTGTAACAAATGACTAATGGCTTGTGTTTTCAGAGCAAACTAAGCAGAGATACAGCTTATTTTATAAAGCTGTTGATAGAATTACCATTTTATGGAACAGAAAATCCACTCAAACAAAAATTGGAGTTCCAGGTTGCAATCAGCCTGAGGGTATTCAAATGGGAAAGAGTATTTGAAGTAGCCAGCAGATTGTACAATGTGCTAAATGCATCCATTTTACATCCTTCTCATGAAGCTGAAGTGTGGTAATCATGACTTTTTAGGAACAAATTTACCATTTTTTCCTTACTTTACCTCAACCATAGTGAAACATCATTATTATACACTGTAACTCTCTTCATATATATATATATATACATATATATACAGGAAATACAGAAATGAGATCACCATGTTTATCCCCATTTTGTCAGTGAAAATGGTTATCTTACAGAGCAAAGAGAGAGAGGAATAAAATATTTAGGTGAATAAATCTTCCAATTTCCCTGTAGAGTATTTAATATCAACTGAAATGTTGCAGTTTAATACCTTGATTCATAACCTAAGGGACATCAGTCCATATCATGAAAGTATATTTTATCTCAAAATTTATTGTCACTCTGTTTTCTCAGCAGAAGAAAACACAAATTGGAAATAGATAATCAAGTAAGTCAAGTGCAGCATTCTGAGTTATTCATATTAGGAAATGCAAAGATTTACATTTTTCTTACTTGAAATCTCTCTTGATTGGACAGAATTTCTCTCTTTATATTGAACCCACTAAAGCAGTCAGACTGACAACAGATGTATTTTTGAACTTGTTTATTATTTCTATACAAGATACTCACCTGGAATTTTCCTGTACTTCAGTTACAATATTAAGTTATTCTCACATCCATTGTCTGTCAGTCTGCCAAGTGATCACGGCATCAATCATATTGATTTGTAAATATAACATTCTGTGTTGTTTGCCTGCTGGAAGAATAAAGGTTAGGAAAGAGAATGGAGGAAACTGGGAGAGAAAGAAAATTGTCTGTTAAAAACCCTCTAGATATTATCAATGCCAATGTCTGCCTAATTAGTCATAACATCTGGCAAATCTCTATTTTCAAGTGCAGTAGCATGTATAATGTTGAAATTGCAATGACAATATTGATAGTGTTTATGCAGCATATTTAAGAAACCCCAAACAAACCAACAAACCAACCAACAAAAATATGTTACTTTATCACTTTCTGCCTCATAACAAACCGAAGCATTTGCTGTCACTTTCTTTTGGTGTTGCATATATTCCACGCCTGTCATAGTTTGTAGAGTGGTGCCATTGTGTTCTTTGTGATACACAAAGCTAGAAATACCTGTGGACCTAGTGAATTAAACTCAACTTGAATGCAGTCATAAAGGATTTGCCATTTACTTTGGGAAAGAGAAGCTGTACAGACAAGGTAACTCTATTTCAAAATGATAACTGAAAACATCTTAAAGATACAAGCACTCCTCCTCTTCCAGTAGAAATAAATCCCAGAAATCTTCAGCCATACCTGCCTTGAATAACACAGCTTAACACAAAGGTACTCATATACCAAAAACTTCCTCAGAACTCAAACCCCACTTTGGCATTCGCTTCTCTGTGGAAACAGCAAGGTTGTGTCACTAAATTATGAAAAGTTTAGAGTTCTATAGTTCCAGAAGTTAGTTAGCATTTTATAAATACTAATTTAGCTTAATTTAGCTAGTATTTTGTAAAAAGACTAAATGAAAATGAACCAGATATTGGTGACAACATACCCCTCACCATCTAATACCTCAGCCATGAAGGTTTATGTGATGGAGAAACACAGGATCTGTTTCAGTTACAAACTGAGTTTATATAATTTTCATTGTGTCACTGCAGTCACATGTCATTCTATATATGGTCTTATTTGACTTATATGAATGCAGTAAGGAATAGGATATGCTGTCAATAAAATTATGATATAACAAATGTTTTAAGGAAATGAGTATTTGACATTCTAATTCTTAAACAGAAGAATTTCTCTGGGATTAAAGAAATACGTATAAGAGGAATCAATGCAAATTTATACAATTTCATGCAGCTACTTTGGGCTAGAAAGGTAATAAGTCTTTCATGTCATCATAATTTTGAGTATTTATTTTCATTTATCAAAAGTACAACAAAATGAGTTTGTCTAAGAAAGACCCAAAAAGACAAAGAAGACTGTAGGCAGAAAGGTAACGTGATTCCCAACTGATCCTCTACCCTTATGTCTTAACCAAGGGGCTACTGGCTTTTTTCAGCTGCCTGTTTTTTCTCTTAAGAGCATCACCTTTCTTCACCCTTCTCTCCCCAAATGATGTTCTGCAAACCAAGATACTGCTCTGACTAATTTAACTCAATTTTGGGGGTTTGTTTTTGTTTCTCTTTTTGTATCACTAAACAAATTTGAATTTTAAATGCCTTGGTTGCATGAAGCAAATAAGAATAGAAATGATAAACACAGTTTATATTATGACATTGGTTTTTAAATCTTGTACATTAGCAACCATAACCTATGCAATAAAAATTGTGTTAGATTGTAAGACTTACCTGGTGCCAACTGAAATCTATCCAATTTCCTTGCAGCCATAGCAATAAAATATTATTTATGTAATTTACCAAACTACCTAAAAGAAAGGAAGAGCAGGGGGATTGCTGTCTTGCATAAGGCATTTGCTTTTATTACAGTTGCTTCTGATATTCTGTTTTGATAAACAAATGTGGGTGTTCAAATATCAAATAATGATTGTAAATAGGATGGTAATTACAACCTAAAGGAAAATGCCTGAGACAGCATGTAGCCAATGCTGTTAGAGTTGAATCAATATCTGTTCAGAAAAGCATTTTTTGTCCACATTCCATATCAACTAAACAAGATTCAGTTAAATAATTTGATTTTTCTCTCTTGTCACAGGACATGATGAGATATTTATTATAAAGGTAGGAGCCATTCAAATAAAATCTGATAAGTATGTCTACAGATAATTTCAATATAAGAGCACAGGGCAAAAACAAGAGGTAATGAAAAAAATAATTGCATTAAATCTACAAGTATCTTTTCTCCTGGATAATTCAAGCAGATATCCAGTCAGCAGCTTTATAATTTCCTGCCAGGCTTTGTTTCCTGCTCCTTCAACTGTCATCATGTGACTCAGAGGTGAGTCAGAGGTGTGGCTTACTCGTTAGCAGGGGATTGAGAAGGCTTTAAAAACATCTCTAAGGAGCATGAGCAACCTGGAGCACGGCAAACAGGAGTGGGCAAACA
>VWZD01005400.1:4178-22372 GCA_013396695.1 Sakesphorus luctuosus
TTTAATTAGTCCCTTGACAGGCTTTGTCAGGAATACCCCTGAGAGGGGCTTATTAATGCTTCAGGGCACTCAAGGGCTTTTTAAAAAGGAACTACTCTTTTTCTTTTCCACATACTCTGAGAGCTTTGACCTGTCAAGTTCTCCAATTAACTCCTCCTCTGAGTCCACAAGGAGCCTGTATTGGGAATGGCCTTCAGTGGGACCCATTAATGCTTTGAGATACTTGGGGATTTTCTTCTGACTTTGAGTTATGGAAAGTTTTTTACAATCTCCCCTCAGTACCTGAGGTTCAAGGATTCAGCACCAAATGCACCGTGGGGATCATTAAGACAGAGCAAGTCTTAACAGACCATGGCTCTTGCTGTGATTTTCCTCTGATCTAGCAGGGTTAATTAGAGAGGTTTTCTATCATAGCTTCTAATAAAAATACATTCTTATGTTAAAAGGTGTATTTCATTGTTTTAATCTTTACAGAAAAGGTGATTGCAGCATCATCTGATTGATGTTGATCCAGGGTGTCTCCTAAGGTCTGGAGTTGTTGGGAAAGCTGTGCCTTGAGGTCTGACACAGTTTGGACAATCCTGCTCCACACTTCCTCAATCCAATCATGTGTCTTACCAGACAGTTGGAGTCTTTTTTACTCAGAGAACTGGCTGCACACTTGCAAAGAGGGGTTTTTCTTCTTTGTAACAGAAATCTAAACCTGTTCCTTCACAATTTGAGCACAAACATGCTCCTCAACTCCATGCCAAGGCCAAGATACCACCATCGAACATCACCCTCCCCAAGGCATAAACATACAAGAAATGCACTAGACAGAAAGGAAATTATAAAATACACACAAAGGAAAAGTTTGCTGAAGGCAGAATTAGACCAACTTATGAAGGACAGACAAGTTTTTAACTTCCTGCAGCTCAAAGCACAAAGGGAATTCTTGAGAGTCTGAGTGATCAAGGACTAAGAGGAAGTGCAATGCAGAGAGCATTGGCAAGTGCTCCTGTGCAGACAGGCTGTTGGGAAGGTGACTTCAGACCTGCACTTGGCCACTTGTAATTGTGGATTATCATCACAACTTTCATTAAGACCAGTAAGTTGAAATTTCCATGGAAACCATGAGAAGGACCCACTTCTACCCTTGGGTTCCTTTGCAACTTGCATGGAGCCCCATTGCTACAGTTGGATGGCATGGCAACCATCAGGAAGACACCATTCCAAGGGCTGTTGCCACATGCAATTGCACTGGCACACATTGCCATTGGCAGGTGCCGTGGTAATGAGCATAAGGGCTAATTGTTAGAGTCGGTTGCCATGACAACCTTCACTGAGACCTATTGCTATGACTGGGTGCCATGGCAAAATTTTGAGGTTCCATGTCTAGGAATTTATTACCGTAGCAACAATAGTAAGGACCCATTCTTAGGTTGATGCCATTCCAACCAACATTTGGACCATTGTGATGATTGGTTGCCATGGAAACCCGCACAACATCCGTTTGCTAAGGGCTGGTGTCACAGCAGAGAGTCACAGGGGTTCTGTTGCTATGGGATTGTGCCAGGGCAGCCTGCACTGGGACACATTATCTGGTCAGATACTGTGGCAACCATCAGCAAAACCCACTGCCAGGGTCAGGTGCCATGTCAGCCAGACATAAAATTCATTGCTAGAGACTGCTTCCATGGTGTGGGATGATGGCTGGATTCAAAATTTAGCAGGGACTCAGACTTCTAGGTAAAATACAGCTGCAACGTCCTGGATGGAATGAGGTTGAAAAGCTCCCCATACAAGGACAATCACCGTCTCAGAGTGTGCTGGTTTAGAGGTAAACCAGCAGGAGAAATGAACTCAACACAAGAGAGATTATGAGTCAGAGCCACAATTTAATAATAATAATACAGTAAATACCCTGACGAAAAGGGGAATTGCTGTCAACTCCCAGAACCCAGCAGTGTAACCCAGTGCCCTGGGGTACAAACCCAAAGGGGTCTGTTAGCCCTTGTGTGAGACCTGTGTGGTTCCCCCAAGTCCAAAGAAAAAGAAGTGAAAAAACCTGTTGGTACAGGTGATGGCTGTGGTCTGGTCCGGAGTGGTGGTCTCCTCCTGTCAAGGTCCTGCTGCTCCTCTGGGTCCAACAAAAGGGTTCCCCAGGTCTTCTTACCTACCCCTTTTTGTACCTTCAGGGAGCATCCAGTCCCTCCCGTGGGGCGGGGACTCACACAATGGGTGATTAACTCTGTGAGTCATGGGCTATTTTTGGACTGTTGATGGCCCATTAGCACCTATGCCCCCTCAGGCCGGGAGTGGAGGTGCTAACAACTCCCTGGGAAGCTGCTGCAAATGGGCCATTGACCTTGGGAATGAATAGATGGGGGTAGAATACATAGCTTTGGCCACCCCCACACAGTGACAACTGGTCCCACCTGCTGAACTAGGACACAGAGGAATGGAATGGAGTGAGGAACAAAGTGGAGAGTACGTGGCCCCCTCGACTGAAATCCCAGCAGAGAGGGGGAACATTGTTGTTGTGTGAAGATCATGAGACCCTACAGTACCTGTCACCCAAGGGAGATGGGCCAAGGTGTTCTGCTGCTGAACCAACAACCATGTCAAACCCCCTTCTCAGGTGCCAAGCCACGACCACTCCCTCCCATCAGGTATGGCCAGAGAGCCTCACACCAAAATAAAGGTATTTATACTATGTCTTTAAATAAAATGTATTTATGACTAAAGCCACACAAGCTCCACCTAACATGTAAAAAATAGTGTAAAATAATTTGGGGATGGGGGGAAGTTGGAGAAGACTCCACCAACACTGCTGAGGTGGATTAATGGGATGAGCCCATGTTTTGTCCCCACAGGGATGCCTTGGATAAGAATTAAGCCCTACATGCATTAACTGTTGCTTATAGGACTAGAGCTTGTGTCTGTGCTTGCCCTATAGCGTACCAGTAGATTGCTTGCATTACATCTTGTGCTGGCTTAATTTTTAAATCAGGATATTTATTTAAAACATATTTTTGCAGTCAGACACTGTCACTGACAACCAGAAACCTTATTACCCTGTCACAATAAGTATTAATAAAGAGGGTTATTAGGTGAACTGTTGGAGTGAGTCCTTTCAGTTGCTGGCAACAGAATACACCTTAGCAGGGTCCACTGAGGGGTCTTAACTCTGTTGAGTCCCCCCTGACAAGGGTGGTCAAATCACCCTCTGACCTTGTGACTCTGTTGGGGAAAGGTCTGGTGAGACACTGACAGACTGTCAGACATCTGGACCTTGACTTTCCTGGGGGCATCAATAGGCAAAAGTCTAAGCTCTCCCTTTTCATGTGGCAGGAAGACTTGATCTTAAAGTAATACCACTGCAGGAGACTTCCAGACCTATGGAACTAACAAGCACAGAAGTGGTGCAGTAAGTCAGGGCCAGAAAAAGTGTCTGGGAAAAGAAGGAAATTATGATTGCAGATGACAGAACTTCCCCAAGCCAGAGTGCAGCTCTTCTGGAGACAATCCTTCCAGTCCATGAGTCTTGCAGAGAGTAGGACTGGCAAACAGCCCAGTGCTGGTCATGAGATATGGCCACAAGCAGGAAACACTCTGAATGTTACAAGGATGTAGGAAATGGCAGTGACAGTGCTGGGAGCAGAGACTGTGCTGTCCCCAGTCAGGGGACACTCAGGTTGGTGGAATTGTAACAGCATTTCAAGTTTTCCTCCAGCAGACCCACAATGAGGCTGTTCCCAACCACAGTCATGGGGCGGGTCGTGAGAGAGAGGAAGAAATTTTTCTGAATTCTGGGGACATTCACTTTCCTGTAGGTTGGAGACATTCCCCTTTCTCATTACAGGAGGCTCCATTGGTGATATCTGATTGTTCTAGTCCCCTTTTTTCCATCGAAAGTTTTAGGTCTTCCTGTCTGCTGTCTCCTGTTTGGACACTTATGCTATGACTGAAAGCATTTGTTTCTCAGTGAGGAGCTTGAAGGAACTGTGCAGGCAGCTCTGAGGGGTGACCCATGGAGGTGTGTGTGCCTCTGGCTGCAGCCCACTGCCCAACTGTGCTCTGTGCTTTCTAGAATCTCCAACTCCCAGAGGTGGAGGCACCTCAGCCCTGTGTGGTGTCAACCTACTCTGCCCCTGTCTGAGATTCTTTTCATAAGGAATCAGGATGAATCTCTCTAAGGTTGAGCTGGCAAAATGCCAACTGCCAAATACAGAATCAAAGCCTCCTTTCCCCCACTGAGAAAAGGGAGTAAGGAAAAAAACTGGAAATTTAGAACAGGTTTATACCCAAACAAATTATATATATTTATACAGAAAAGAGAAAATTAAAAGAAAACTACAATATAATACACTTACACAAGTTAGAAATAACAACAATTTTCTACTTCCCACTGAAAACAGATTCTATCACTCTAGATCTAATAAAGCATTCCAAAAGACACTCAGGAAAGAACAGAAAGAAAGAATAGCAATCAAATGTTTCCACTTCCCTGAACACAAAGAAAATGCAAAGTAGTGGCAGCCACAGCAAGGCCCAGGACAGCAGGACAGCAGTAGCACATCCTGCTCTTCTGCAGACATGATGGTAACTGAGAAACTCCTCCTACCCTACTGTATTTGTATCTCAGGTTTGCATCAGCTGGTATGAAATATTTCTGTGGTTAAAGTCAGGTGATGTCTGTCTCTCCTAATCTCTGAGCCTTCTAAATTGAGGCCTGGCTAAAAGTAAAGCCCAAACAACCACAACATCCCAGAGCTGCATTCCAGTGGTTTGCAAAGGAACATTCCTCTAAAATGAGGAACATTGAGAAACTGTTTGTCTCAAAGGCCTCAATGGAAATTCCAGGAAGAGGTGATGGTGTTTGGGGTCACTGGATTCCTCTCACACATACATATGATGTACATGGTTACATCTCCCCCATACAATACAAACACAGATTTCCTCTGAGGTACAATCAACCTCTCCCAAGCTGGGATGGGAGACCTGTGCTAGAAATGGGGGTTGTTGTTGGCTAAGCGGTCACCTTCCCTTTGCTCTCCTGCACAGAGAGGCCCAGAGAAGGCTATGCTCTGTTGGTCCTTTCCTGATTTTCCCAGGAAGGAAAAAACACGAAGTGCAAACAAACTGCTGCTTGACCCAGCCTACACACTCACACACTGAAATGTCACTGGTGTTTTGACTTGTGGGACACTTTCTTTTGCATGTTCTTGACAGCAGCTCTGGAAGACCTCAGCCTTCACACACTGCACTCAGAAGATTCACCTGGTGTCATGCAGATGCTGTAAGGGGGGCCAGCTCTGTTCTAGAAGTTCCCAGTGCCTGACACTGCCTGTCACCACAGGGCTTCCACCCCACAGGGCTCAGTGTTCATAGGCAGGGCCCTCAGGCCTTACACCAACAGGAAGGTTCAGATGGAGATTGTGGAAGTAGAAAAAGGGCAACTCTAGAACGAACAAGCTCTGGTGCTTCCTGGCAGTGCTGCTGTGTTGGGAGACTTTTCTCCTTCATCTTTAATGTCTCAGAGGAAGGATCATTGCAATAGAAGACCCTAGAATGTTCTTTATTTTGTTTAAATAGAAAGAGAACATAGCCTCCTTTACCCAGTCTGTGGGTCTCATCAATTGGGATAGATGTATCATTGGGAAAAAACAAACAAACATAGAAATATTAAAAACGTAACATGGAAAATACAATACAAAGTCAAAGAATGCAAAGAAAAAAACCAAGCCCATAACCAATATAGACAAAATGTAGAAAACCAGCTTGGCCTGCAACTAGTTACATTCTGAATGCTATGAGGAAGACAACAGGCAGTTCGATGCTTCAGAAAAGCATCCAGTCTTCATTTTCCTCAGGGCATCCTTGAGTTCCCGGTTCCTCAGGCTGTAGATGAGGGGGTTCAGTGCTGGAGGCACCACCAAGTACAGAACTGACAATGCCAGATCCAGGGATGGGGAGGAGATGGAGGGAGCCTTCGGGTAGGCAAACACTGCAGTGCTGAGAAACAGAGAGACCACAGCCAGGTGAGGGAGGCACGTGGAAAAGGCTTTGTGCCGTCCCTGCTCAGAGGGGATCCTCAGCACAGCCCTGAAGATACGCACACAGGAGAAAACAATGAAAACACAACAAAGAAATGATAAAGAGACACTAACCCCAAAGAGTCCATGTTCCCTGAAGTAGGAGTGTAAACAGGAGAGCTTGAGGATGTGGGAGATTTCAGAGAAGAACTGGCCCATGGCATTGCCCTGGCACAAGGGCAGGGAAAATGTATTGGCTGTGTGCAGCAGAGCACTGAGAAAGCCAGTGGCCCAGGCAGCTGCTGCCATGTGGGCACATGCTCTGCTGCCCAGGAGGGCCCCGTAGTGTAGGGGTTTGCAGATGGCAACGTAGCGGTCATAGCACATGATGGTCAGGAGAGAAAACTCTGCTGACATAAAGGACATAAATAAAAAGACCTGTGTGACACATCTCATGTAGGAGATGGTTCTGGTGTGCCAGAGGGAGTTGTGCATGGCTTTGGGGACAGTGGTGCAGATGGAGCCCACATCTATGAGGGACAGGTTGAGCAGGAAGAAGTGCATGGGGGTGTGCAGGTGGTGGTGGCAGGCTACGGCGCTGATGATGAGGCCATTGCCTCCGCGGGCAGCCAGGGAGATGCCCAGGAAGAGCCAGAAGTGGAGGAGCTGCAGCTGCCACGTGTCTGCCAATGGCAGGAGGAGGAAGTCGCTGATGGAGCTGCTTTTGGTCATGAGCTTTCCCTGTGTATTAGCACCTGTCAAGGAGAAAAAGGCATTGACAAGTTACTGTAGAGGTGTCTGAAAATAATCTACTTCAGTGCTCATGTAAATGCCCCAAATTGCCTCTTCCTCTTTCACAAAGATGTTACATCCTGTATGCAGAGTCCTTCAGACCAATTGCCCAGAGCCCTCACTTGAGCTGGGAACAAAGGCAGCATGAAGAGGAAAAAATGTAGAAATTACCCCACACTTCTCTGGAGGCCTTACAGGGACAAAGAGATGAGCAAAGGGAGTTTCCCCTCATCAGCACTCTGTGTGCCAAGGATGTAACTCCTGACACTGACCCCATGGCCTTGGTGACAAAGGCTCTGCTGGGTGGTGGAGGAGATCAAGGGCTTGTTTGTGCGAAGAAATCAGCAGTGCAGGGAATTGCCAGAGCTGCCCTAACCCCCTTGCCAGGGCAACTCAGCAGCAGTTCCCTCTCATTCCCTGCCCAGGGCTCTGCTGCCTCAAACTGTCTCTGCCAGCAGCTGCTTCCCTGTGCCCAGGGCTGGGTCCTGGCAGTGCTCTCAGAGCCCATCTTGGCCCTAGGTGCTCAGCTCTGCCCTGCAGAGCCCTCCCAGCACAGGGCACTGCCCAGGAACAGCTCTGGCTATACAGGCTTTGATGGAAACAGAGTAACCCTGAGGAGCCTGAAAAATCAATACTGATGATTTGTGTATCTGAAGGATTTCAAATCCTACCAGGCTTATTCACTAAGTTCATAACAATAATAGATTTGAAATTTCAGTGCCTCCTTCTGAAATGAGAATTTAATTTCTACTTTTTATAGGCCAGATAACCCAGAGAAAAAGACTAAGAACAGGATGATTCCCTTTGAGGCACCCGCTGCCTTTCTGTGCTTCTTGAAAAATAACCTGTGAAATCTCCTGTTCTGCTGTCCAGCTCCAAGAAACCACAATCCATGCAGCACCTTATCCACAAAAAACCCAGATCCCAGTGATTGTTCCTACTCCCAGCCCTTCTCCGCAACCCTGTGAGCAGCTCCCTGGGCCGGCTGAGAGTTGACCCTGGCAGGCAGCAGAGTCCCTGCCCCAGCACAGCACCCTGGGCTGCAGGACCCTGCTCTGCACCACAGCCCTGGCCACCCCTGGCTGCACCCTCCGGCTCCACAGCTATTCCAAAGTGCCCCCAAACAGCCCCCTCCTCACACATCCCATCAGCTGGGGCTGTGCCAGCTTTAGGAGTTGCCTCCAGGAGCTGCCCCTGCATTGCCCTGCACCCACAGACTCACTGTGTCCAGCACTGCAAAGATTTCTCTTCCAGCCAGCTCTGAGTCTTTCTCCCAATGCTGAGCCCCTTTAAGTTCTGTCTGTGCCCTGCTCCTGCCCCTGAGATGCCCTGGCAGTGCCCTGAGCCCTGCTGGGCTGTGCACAGGAGCTACTCCTGGGCAGAGCTGTCTCTCTGCAGCACTGCCCGCTTGCCAGGAGCTCCCTCTGTGCCAGGAGCCCAGCCCAGCTCAGAAGCACAGCAACAGCCCAGGGCATTTAATGACCCCCTGGGGCATTTGATACTGAGTCCCTGAACCTCAGTCCCTAAGGAAAGTTGCAGAAAACCTCTCAAGAAATGCTAACTTGTATGGGCTAGCATGTGCTAAGTCAATGCTCTGTGGAATGTTCTGTTCTGGTTGAATGTTGACCTTTAAACTTTTGCCAAGCTCCCTTATTTTTTAAAGTTTCCCAGTAAAAGTGTGTTATTTGACTTCCTGAGAAAACATGTGTAGCATCTTCTCCCTTGTGGTCTCTCTCAATGTATTTAAGAACTGAAGGACCTTTTAAAATATCAGGAGGGCAGATATTTTTTGTGCCTTGTACCTTTTTTAAAGTAAAATTCCTTTGATGAGCTCATAGGTCCAACCTGAGTCTTACATCACCATCCCTGGAAGTGTTCAAAAAACATTAACCTGTGGCACTTGGAGACACGGTTCAGTGGTGAAGATGCCAGTGTCAGGTTAATGATTGGACTCCATGATCTTAGAGGTCTTTTCCAACCTTAAAAATTCTATGATTCTCTGGTGACTCAATCACTTCCATGGACATTCTGTTCCAATGCTTGATAACCTTCAGTCATCCCTCTTATGATGCACTCAAGGAACACACCAATGATTTTCACAGTGCTCCTGAATCACAGGATGTCCAAAGCCAAGGCCATTTCCATCAGCACCTTGTCCTTCCTGCACATCAGAGTCACTTGAAGCCTCCAGGCCCTCCATGCTGGCAGAGACACCAGAGGCAGCCAAGCCCTGCCCTGCCAGGCTGCACACCAGCCCTGTGTCTCTCTGGCCTTGGGCACAGCAGGCTTTGCTCTGCTCAGGGGCACTTCAGTCCCTCTTCCATTGCCATGTGCCACCCACCCCAGCAAGCTTTGGAGCAAACCAGGTCTGGGCTCCAGCACATCTGTGCTCTGACAGAAAGAACCTGCAGTCAGGAACAGGCAGAGGACAAAGTCTTGTTTAAGCAGCCTGAGGAATTAATGGGATCAGTGACCTCATCTGTTACTCGGGACTTCAATGAGCCTGTTTATCAGTTTTGGCAGCAGTGAGGGGGCTGCAGGTTTCACTCAGGTAAGAGACTAAGAGTTGACCCCGTGTCAGAGAGAGCCAGTTTCAGGTGGCTCCACTATGGACCAGCCAGTGTCTGAAACTGAAGCAATAAGGAATTCTAGTGGCACCTCTGTGATAACCCTTTGAAAAAAGGATAAAATCCAGGGTGCTGTAAATGAGAGAGGAGTGAGGGAAATGTGAGAGAAACAACCCTGCAGGCACCCTGGTGCCAACCCCAAGCCCCTGACAGTCACAGCTTAGCACGAAAGCTCCTTTAGGTCTGGAGGTTCTTTGCAAGCAGCTTTATAGAAGAGCTGCCACATGGGCCAACAAAGGGGATGCTGAGATGGGTCTGAATCCTGTGTAAGCCTTATCAGCCTTGATGTGGTGGAATGATGGAAGAGTTTTAGTAGGAAGGGACCTTTGAAGTTCATCTACTCCAATCCCTCTGCAATGAGCAGAAACATGTACAACTATATCAGGGTGCTCAGAGCCCCATCCAACCTGCCCTTGAACATTTCCAGCGATGAGGCATCACCTGCCTGCACAACGTGTGACAGTGTTTCACCATCCTCACTGCACAGGTGAGACACACAGGTGGCACAGGTGGGACAGGTGAGGGGGAATGGGATGGGGCACTCCCAGAGCTGGAGCCAACCCATCGAGAAGGTGACCGAGGCTGGCACACATGGCACAGGTGAGACGCACAGGTGAGAAACACAGGTGAGACAGGTGGGACAGGTGGGACATATGACACACACAGGTGAGACAGGTGGGACAGATGGCACAGGTGGCACAGGTGGGACAGGTGAGGGGAAATGGGATTGGGACCATCCCAGAGCTGGATCCATCCCAGGCAAGATGCCCAGATGTGCCTATGACCCGCCCAGGTGCCCTTCTGTCCCGCCCAGGTGTGTTCCCAGCCCACCCAGGTGTGTCCATATCCCCGCCCAGGTGCCTCCCCAGCTCCCACAGGTGTGCCCACATCCCATTCAGATGTGTCCCCCCACCCGCCCATATCCCCCTCTGTGCCCCTCCCAGGTGCCCCCCATGGCCCCCATGTCCTCGGCGTGCCCGCAGTTGTGGTGCCCCCAGGGCCGTGCCCTGCACCTGCCCAGGTGCTCCTCATGCCCTGCACACTTCACCTCATCCAGCCAGATGGGCCCCGTCCCTTGCCGTACCTAGCGCCTGGTGCCAGCAACCACAGGTGCCCACAGATCACCTGGTGACAGGTGACCTCAGCCACACTCCAGCCATCATCGCACAGAGCGCCCCAGGTGAGGTTGTGCAGCAGCTCCACAAGCCCCAAGCAGGCATCAGGACCCCCTCTGGAGCCACACTGGGACCCCCTCTGGGGACGGGCACACACCTGGGCACAGGTGAGGGCAGAGATAGGGTCATACACCTGTCCTGTGTGCCACACCTCTCCTGGATAGAACTCCTGTCCTGGAATCCAGGTGGATTCTGACCCCCCTGGGACCCCCTCCACAGATGGGAACACACCTGGGCACAGGTGAGGGCACAAGTGGCATCATACACCTGTCCTGTGTGCCACACCTATCCTGGATAATACATCTGGCCTGGAATTCAGGTGGGTTCTGACCCACACCCACACGCACACACACACACACATACACACACGGAGCCACACTGGGACCTCTCCAGGGATGGGTACACACCTGGGCACAGGTGAGTGGGATAGGTGAGGGCACAGGTCAGGTCATACACCTGAAAAGTTTGGGGAAAATTGGGAAAATTAAGGGAAAAAAGAGGGAAAAGGGGAAAAGGAGGAAAATTGGGGGGAAATGGTGGGGGGGAATTGGGAAAATTGGAAAAATAAAGGGAAAAAAGAGAGAAAAAGAGGAAAAGGAGGGAAATTGGGAGAAATTGGGGGAAATTGGGGGAAATGGGAGGAAAAGTGGGAACAAGGAGGGGAAATTGGGGGAAAAATGGAGAAATTTAGGAAAAAATGAGGAAAAAGAACTGGGGGAAATTGGGGGGAAATTGATGAAAGGAGGAAAAATGGTGGAAAGTGGTGAAAAATTGGGGGAAACTGGGCAAAAGTGGGAAAAGTGGAGAAATANAGCCACACTGGGACCTCTCCAGGGATGGGTACACACCTGGGCACAGGTGAGTGGGATAGGTGAGGGCACAGGTCAGGTCATACACCTGAAAAGTTTGGGGAAAATTGGGAAAATTAAGGGAAAAAAGAGGGAAAAGGGGAAAAGGAGGAAAATTGGGGGGAAATGGTGGGGGGGAATTGGGAAAATTGGAAAAATAAAGGGAAAAAAGAGAGAAAAAGAGGAAAAGGAGGGAAATTGGGAGAAATTGGGGGAAATTGGGGGAAATGGGAGGAAAAGTGGGAACAAGGAGGGGAAATTGGGGGAAAAATGGAGAAATTTAGGAAAAAATGAGGAAAAAGAACTGGGGGAAATTGGGGGGAAATTGATGAAAGGAGGAAAAATGGTGGAAAGTGGTGAAAAATTGGGGGAAACTGGGCAAAAGTGGGAAAAGTGGAGAAATAGGAGGAAAAGTGGGAGGAAATTGGGGAAAAGTGAGAAAATTTGGGGTAAATTGGGGTAAATTGGGTAAAGGGAGGAAAAATGGGAGAAATTGTGGGATGGGGAGAAAAACTGGGAAAAGGGAAGAAATTGGGAGAAAATGAGGGGAAATGGGGGAAAATGGTGGGAAAATTTCAGTAAATTTGGGAAGAAAGGAAAAAATGATGGGGAAAATTGCAAAAAATGGGGGGGGAATTTGGGGAAATTTGGGAAAAATGGGGGAAATTGGGAAACAGGAGGAAAATGAGTGAAAGTTAGGAAAAGGGAGGGAAAATGAGGGGAAATTTGGGGATGGGGAAAGAAGTGGGAAAAGGGAAGAAATTGGGGAAAATGAGGGGGGAAAGGAGGAAAATTTGGGAAAAGTTAGGGAAAAATTATAGGAAAAATTGGGGGGAAATGGAGAAAAATTATGAGATGGGGAGGAAAAGTGGGAAAAGGGAGAAAATATGGGGGGAAAAGAGGGAAAATGGGGAAAAATTATGGAAAAATATGGGTAAGTTTCGGAAAAGAGAGGGGGAAATGTGGGGGAAATGGGGAAAGTAAGGAAAAAAGAGGGAAAATTGGAAAAAGGGAGGGGGAAATGGGGAGAAATCGAGGGAAATGGAATGGGGAAATGAGGGAAAATGGAAAAAAATTGTGGAAAGGGGAGAAAAAAACTGGGAAAAAGGGAAGAAATTTGGGGGCAACTTGAGGAAAATTTCAGTAAATTTGGAAAAAATGATGGAATAAATGAGGGGGAAAGAGAAAAGTTAAGATTAAAGTGGAAAACTTGGGAAAATTGGGAGCCAAAGGTCCCGAGGGGGATGGGGGAGGGGAAGTCACGTGAGCCGAATCCCCAACAAACAGGAACGACCGAAAATGGCGACTTTTGCCCCCAAAAAATCAATATGGGGGCAGGGAAAGGAATTTGACCCCGAGCGCGAAATTCCTGGGAAAAAAATGGGCGGGAATGGGAAAAATTCCCGATTTTTTGAGGGGGGGAGGGGAGGGACCAAGGGAGAGGTGACAGGAAATTTGGGCAAAACTGGGGGGGAAAATGCTAATTTGGCGGGAAATTTGTTAATTTGGGGGGAAAATTCGTAATTTTCAGGGGGGAAGTTTGGGGATTGGGGCAAAGAATTTGATTCTGGGGCAAAACTCAGTGATTTGGGGGCCCAAACTGTCAATTTTGGTGTGAAAAACTTTGATTTGGGGGTAAAGGGATAAATTTGTGGGTAAAATCCATTGATTTGGGGGTAAAATATGTTGATTTGGGGGCAAGAGACTGATTTGGGGGTAAAAGGTGTCAATTTGGGGGTAAAACTCTTCAATTGGGGACAAAATTCGGCGATGTGGGGGCAAAACCTTTAAACAGGAGCAAAACTTTTCAATTTTGGGGTCAAACCCCTTAATTTCGGGCCAAAATCTTTCAATTTGCGGTCCAAATTCTTCAATTTCAGGTCCAAATTCTTCAATTACAGGCCAAAATCCTTCAATTTTGGTCAAAATCCTTTACTTTTGGGTTAAACCCATCAGTTTGGGGGCAAAATCCCTCAATTTGGGGGCAAAATTCCTCAATTTTGGGTGAAACCCACCCCCCCTCCNACACACACACATACACACACGGAGCCACACTGGGACCTCTCCAGGGATGGGTACACACCTGGGCACAGGTGAGTGGGATAGGTGAGGGCACAGGTCAGGTCATACACCTGAAAAGTTTGGGGAAAATTGGGAAAATTAAGGGAAAAAAGAGGGAAAAGGGGAAAAGGAGGAAAATTGGGGGGAAATGGTGGGGGGGAATTGGGAAAATTGGAAAAATAAAGGGAAAAAAGAGAGAAAAAGAGGAAAAGGAGGGAAATTGGGAGAAATTGGGGGAAATTGGGGGAAATGGGAGGAAAAGTGGGAACAAGGAGGGGAAATTGGGGGAAAAATGGAGAAATTTAGGAAAAAATGAGGAAAAAGAACTGGGGGAAATTGGGGGGAAATTGATGAAAGGAGGAAAAATGGTGGAAAGTGGTGAAAAATTGGGGGAAACTGGGCAAAAGTGGGAAAAGTGGAGAAATAGGAGGAAAAGTGGGAGGAAATTGGGGAAAAGTGAGAAAATTTGGGGTAAATTGGGGTAAATTGGGTAAAGGGAGGAAAAATGGGAGAAATTGTGGGATGGGGAGAAAAACTGGGAAAAGGGAAGAAATTGGGAGAAAATGAGGGGAAATGGGGGAAAATGGTGGGAAAATTTCAGTAAATTTGGGAAGAAAGGAAAAAATGATGGGGAAAATTGCAAAAAATGGGGGGGGAATTTGGGGAAATTTGGGAAAAATGGGGGAAATTGGGAAACAGGAGGAAAATGAGTGAAAGTTAGGAAAAGGGAGGGAAAATGAGGGGAAATTTGGGGATGGGGAAAGAAGTGGGAAAAGGGAAGAAATTGGGGAAAATGAGGGGGGAAAGGAGGAAAATTTGGGAAAAGTTAGGGAAAAATTATAGGAAAAATTGGGGGGAAATGGAGAAAAATTATGAGATGGGGAGGAAAAGTGGGAAAAGGGAAGAAATTGGGGAAAATGAGGGGGGAAAGGAGGAAAATTTGGGAAAAGTTAGGGAAAAATTATAGGAAAAATTGGGGGGAAATGGAGAAAAATTATGAGATGGGGAGGAAAAGTGGGAAAAGGGAGAAAATATGGGGGGAAAAGAGGGAAAATGGGGAAAAATTATGGAAAAATATGGGTAAGTTTCGGAAAAGAGAGGGGGAAATGTGGGGGAAATGGGGAAAGTAAGGAAAAAAGAGGGAAAATTGGAAAAAGGGAGGGGGAAATGGGGAGAAATCGAGGGAAATGGAATGGGGAAATGAGGGAAAATGGAAAAAAATTGTGGAAAGGGGAGAAAAAAACTGGGAAAAAGGGAAGAAATTTGGGGGCAACTTGAGGAAAATTTCAGTAAATTTGGAAAAAATGATGGAATAAATGAGGGGGAAAGAGAAAAGTTAAGATTAAAGTGGAAAACTTGGGAAAATTGGGAGCCAAAGGTCCCGAGGGGGATGGGGGAGGGGAAGTCACGTGAGCCGAATCCCCAACAAACAGGAACGACCGAAAATGGCGACTTTTGCCCCCAAAAAATCAATATGGGGGCAGGGAAAGGAATTTGACCCCGAGCGCGAAATTCCTGGGAAAAAAATGGGCGGGAATGGGAAAAATTCCCGATTTTTTGAGGGGGGGAGGGGAGGGACCAAGGGAGAGGTGACAGGAAATTTGGGCAAAACTGGGGGGGAAAATGCTAATTTGGCGGGAAATTTGTTAATTTGGGGGGAAAATTCGTAATTTTCAGGGGGGAAGTTTGGGGATTGGGGCAAAGAATTTGATTCTGGGGCAAAACTCAGTGATTTGGGGGCCCAAACTGTCAATTTTGGTGTGAAAAACTTTGATTTGGGGGTAAAGGGATAAATTTGTGGGTAAAATCCATTGATTTGGGGGTAAAATATGTTGATTTGGGGGCAAGAGACTGATTTGGGGGTAAAAGGTGTCAATTTGGGGGTAAAACTCTTCAATTGGGGACAAAATTCGGCGATGTGGGGGCAAAACCTTTAAACAGGAGCAAAACTTTTCAATTTTGGGGTCAAACCCCTTAATTTCGGGCCAAAATCTTTCAATTTGCGGTCCAAATTCTTCAATTTCAGGTCCAAATTCTTCAATTACAGGCCAAAATCCTTCAATTTTGGTCAAAATCCTTTACTTTTGGGTTAAACCCATCAGTTTGGGGGCAAAATCCCTCAATTTGGGGGCAAAATTCCTCAATTTTGGGTGAAACCCACCCCCCCTCCGAGCCCTCCGATGACGTCACTCACCGGCCAGGTACGTCAGCGCCGGGAGGATCGTCACGGCCCCTCTCTCCCAGGTTAGCGAGCCACATGAGCCTCCCGTTGTGGCCCACTGTGGAACTGGGAGGGTCCCGGTATGGCACTGGGAGGGCAACTGGGGCAGTCCCAGTTCAGTACTGGATGAACTGGGACAGTCCCAGTTTGGCCCCGCCCCCAGGTGGCCCCGCCCCCAAGTGACCCCGGGATCGATCCAGGGATTTTTCCAGGAAAACCTGGGACAGACGCGGGACAGGAAAGGGACACCTGAGGGGTAATAGGTAAAGCTCACTTTGGGGGCTGAAGTGTATCTGGGTCTCAGATGTGTCTGGGGAGGGGTCAGCTGTGTCTGGGGGCTCTTCAGGGGAGTCTGAGGTGGCTCAGGCGCGTCCGACGGGGCTCAGGTGTGTCTGGGGTGGCTCAGATATGACTGGGGATGCTCAGGTGTGTCTGGGGGAGAGGCTCAGGTGTGTTTGGGGGTCCTCAAGTGTGGAGGCAACTCAGGTGTGGGAGAGTCCTTAAAAGACTGGGACACTCTCCTGTCTAGGACACACCTTTTCACCTGTCCTGGACTCACCTTCTCACCTGGGACCTCACCTGTCCTCAGATGTACACAACAGCCATGAGGCTTTGGAGGCTCCACCTCCTTTATCTGCAGAGCCACCTGGGGCTCCTCCTCTACCTATCCCTGGGCGGTGAGTAGGGGACACACCTGGGAGACACAAGTGTGGTGGGACAAGTGGGATGGGGATACATCTGGACATGGGGACACACCTGGACATCAGGACACACCTGAACATTGGGGCACACTTGGACATAGGGACACATCTGGATGTGGGGACACACCTGGACATTTGGGCACACCAGACTTTGGGGCACACCTAGACATGGGGCACACCTGGACATTGGGGCACACCTGGACATGGGGCACACCTGGACATGGAGAACACTTGGACATGGGGCACATCTGGACTTCAAGATATACCTGGACCTTGAGTAACATCTAGACCTTGAAACACACCTGTACCTGGGGGCACACCTGGGACTTGGGGCACACTTGGGGCATAGCTTGGCCTCCCCTGGGCACACTTGGGACACACTTGGGGGCACACCTGGGCCTTGGGACACACCTGGGGCACACTCGGGGCACACCTGGGACACACCTAGGGCACACCTGTACCTGACCCTCCCCTCATTCTCTCCCAGTCCCACCAGGTACAACGCAGGTCCCACCCTCACCTGTGCCCTCCCCCATGCCCGTGCGCCTGCAGGGCGGCCCCGGGCGCTGTGCCGGCCGCGTGGAGTTGCTGCACCTGCACAGGTGGGGCACCGTGTGCGGGCACACCTGGGGCCTGGCCGAGGCAGAGGTCACCTGTCGCCAGGTCGGCTGTGGCCTTGCCCTGGCAGCCCCGGGAAGGGCACATTTCGGGCAGGGGGAAGGACCCGTGTGGCTGGACAGGGTCACCTGTGTGGGCACCGAGGACGAGCTGGGCCAGTGCCAGGTGGGGCCCTGGGGCCAGGCCAGGTGTGAGCACGATGGGGACGTGGGCGTGGTGTGTGCAGGTGAGAGGCCATGGCTGGGGCAGGGGGGTGGTGTTACCTGGGTAGACCCACATGAGACACACCTGAGCCCAGGACACTCCTGTGGCCACCTGTGGTCACCTCCCATGGTCACCTGTTGGTCCTGTGGTCACACCTCAGCCCAGGACCTTGCCATGGTCACATCTCAGCCCAGGGCACTACTAAGGTCACCTCCCATGGTCAGCTCCCTTTGTCACCTGTTTGCCCCAGGACCCTCCCATGGTGACACCTGAGCCCAAGACCCTCCCATCATCACCTGTTGGCTCCAGGACCCTCCCATGGTCACACCTGAGCCCAGGACCCTCCCTGTTGGCCTCAGGACCCTCTCATGGTCACCTGGTGGCCACAGGACCCCCCCATAGTCACATCTGTCCCCCTTGCCCAGGTGAGGTGCCCACGGGCCGCCTGCAGGTTCGCCTGGTGAATGGCTCGACCTCATGCCAGGGGCGTGTCGAGGTGTTCCACGAGCACAAGTGGGGCACCGTGTGCGATGACACCTGGGACCTGGAGGATGCCCAAGTGATCTGCCGCCACCTGGGCTGTGGCCATGCCCTCAGTGCTCCAGGCTCCGCCCACTTCGGGCGGGGCCACGACCCCATCTGGCTGGACGGGACGCACTGCACAGGTAGGGAGGCGGAGCTGGGGCAGTGCCCGCTGCACACCTGGGGAGAGCACAACTGCGGGCACAGCGAGGATGCAGGCGTGGTGTGCACAGGTGAGCACGGGGAGGGCACAGGTGGGCACGAGTGGGGCAGATGGGGGCAGAGTGGGCATGGGTGGGGCAGGTGGTGGCAAAGGTGGGCACAGGGGGGCAGGTGGACATGGGTGAGGAAGGTGGGGACACAGGTGGGGGCGCAAGTAGGGGCACAGGTGAGATGGGGAGAGGGGCT
>VWZD01005400.1:37712-63318 GCA_013396695.1 Sakesphorus luctuosus
ACACACGTGTCCCCGCGCACAGGTGACAGAGATTAGCGTGGCCCTGGTGGCACTGCGGGCACGGGAAACTCTGAGTCACAGCCGCGGGGCCGCCAAGGGGGCACCGGGGGGGCACCGGCACTCTCCGACCCACCGGGGCACAGGTGAGACACCTGGGCCACCCCAAGTGGCACCCAGGCCACCACAGGGAACATGGGGAGGGAGTGGCATCGGGGTGGGGGGGCAGGGACAAATATGGGGGGCAGACAGATGGCACCTGGGGACTACCTGCGGGGCACCAGCACCCCTCAACCCACCAGGGAACAGGTGAGACACCTGGGCCACCTCTGGGGACACGGGGAAGGGGTGGCACCAGGGCAGAGGGGGCAGGGACAGGTGGGTGGGGGGCACCTGGGGGGCACCTGTGATGGACTGAGTTATACTGGGCTGGACTGCGTTATAGTGGGCTGGACTGGTCTGGATTCAGATGGACTGGGTTATACTTGGCTGAACTGGGCTGTGTTGGGCTGGATTCAGATGGACTGGGATGGACTGGGCTATACTGGGATGGACTGGGATGGACTGGGCTATACTGGGATGGACTGGGATGGGCTGGGCTGGATTCAGATGGACTGGGATGGACTGGGTTATACTGGGATGGACTGGGATGGGATGGACTGGATTCAGATGGACTGGGTTTTACTGGAATGGACAGGGATGGATTGGGTTATACTAGAATGGACTGGGGAATGAAGATGAGGAGGACAATGAGGACTGGACCGAACTGGACTGTATTAAAGTGAACTCGTCCATACTGGTCCATACTGGTCCGTACTGGGCTGCCCTCCAGGGGTCATGGAGGGAGCAGAGGAAGGGGAGGATGAAGATGAGGAGGAGGAGGAGGCTGAAGAGGCGCAGGAGCGGCTCCTGCAGCACCTGATGGAGCGCACGGGGCGGGAGCTGCCCCAGCACCAACTGGAGCTCGACTGGGACATACTGGGAGAACTGGGCAGCGGCTCCTACGGGCGCGTGGTGCTGGCACAGCCCCGGCATGGGGAACGGGGGCACTGGAAGGTTCTGAGGTGGCACTGAGAGGGGGGATTGGTGTGGGGATACCCTGCCCCCTGGTGTGTCCAGGTGCCCCCAGGTGTACCCAGGTGTGTGTGTGAGGGATACCCTGTCCTCGCTGTCCTCAGATATGCCCAGATGCCCCCAAGTGCCCCTAGGTGTGCCCAGGTGTGTCTGTGAGGGAATACCCTTTCCCCAGGTGTGCCCAGGTGTGCCCACCGCTGTTCCTAGGTGAGCAGGTGGTGCTGAAGCTGCTGTGGAAGGGGCGCACGGACAGGTGGTCATTCTTGCGGGAGCTCTGTACCCACCTGTGCCTGCGGGGGCAGCACACCTGCGTGCAGGTGCTGCCCATCGCCTTCGAGAGTGCCACCCACTTCGTCTTCGGGCAGGAGCTGGCACCTGCTGGGGACCTGTGCGGGCTGCTCACACCTGGGGTGAGTGCCCAGGTGTGGGTGTGGGCACCTGCGTGGGCTAGAGTGAGTGCCAGGTGTGTGTGTGTGGGCACCTGTGTGGGCTGGGGGCAGTGCCCAGGTGTGTGTGTGGGGCACCTGTGCAGGCTGGGGGGAGTGCCAGGTGTGTCTAGGGGGCACCTGTACCCAGGTGCCACAGGGTGCCCCCAGGTGTGCCCTCTGCCCCCAGGTGGGGCTGCCCGAGGCACAGGTGAAGCGCTGTGCAGCCCAGGTGGGCGCTGCCCTGGATTACCTGCACGGGCACGCCCTGGTGCATCGTGACGTCAAGCTGGACAACGTGCTGGCCTTCGACCCTGAGTGCCACCTGGTCAAGCTTGGCGACTTTGGCCTCACCCGTGTGTCTGGCTGGCAGGTGCGCCCAGGTGCACCCACCACAGGCCACGCCCCCTATGCCGCACCTGAGCTGTGCCAGGTGGGCAGGGCGTGGGCACTGCCCCTGCGGCCCAGTGTGGACACCTGGGCTTTTGGCATCCTCCTTTTCGCCCTCCTCACGGGCACCTTCCCCTGGGCCTCTGCCACCCACCAGGACCACCAGTTCCAGGTGTTCCAGGTGTGGCAGCAGTGCACCTGGCAGGCAGGTGGGCACAGGAAGGTGCCACCCACCTGGCGGGTGCTGGGCAGGGCGGCGCGGGAGGCGCTGCAGGAACTGCTGAGGGTGGAGCCCGAGCTCAGGTGCCATGCTGGGCAGGTGGGCATGTACCTGGGTGGGTGTTGGAGGGGCACCTGCAGGGGAGGGGTGACTGGAGAGGGAGTGGGCACACCTGGGGAGGGGGTAGCCACATCTGGAGAGGGGTCAGAAACATCTGGGGAGGGGTTGGGCACACCTGGGGATGGGTTGGACACACCTGAGGCTGGGTCAAAAACATCTGGGGAGGGTTTGGACACACCTGAGGGTGGGTTGGAAACACCTAGGTATGCGTCAGACACACCTGGGGAGGGGTCAGGAACATCTAGGGATGGAGTGGGATCACCTGGGGATGGGTTTGACATACTTGAATATGGGTTACACTCACCTGGACATGAGACTGGAACACCTGAGGGTGGGTCAGAAACATCTGGGGAGGGGTTGGGCACACCTGGGGATGGGTTGGACACACCTGAGGCTGGGTCAAAAACATCTGGGGAGGGTTTGGACACACCTGGGGATGGGATGGACACACCTGGGCATGGGTTGGAAACACCTGAGAATGAGTTGGAAACACCTGGATATGGGTCAGAAATACCTGGGGATGAGATTGGAACACTTGAGGGTGGGTCAGAAACATCTGGGGGTGGAGTGGGATCATCTGGGTATGGGTTGAGCACACCTAGGTATGGCTCAGACACATCTGGATATGGGATAGAAACACCTGGTGATGGGATGGGACCACCTGACATGAGATGGAAACACCTGGAAATGGGATAAAAGCATCAGGGAATGGGACAAAAACACGTGGGAATGGGTCAGAAGCATCTGAGAAAGGCTCTGGAACACGTGGGGATGGGATAGAAACACCTGGGAATGGGTCTGGAACACCTGGGAATGGGTCTGGAACACCTGGAAATGGCTCTGGAACAGCTGGGGAAGGGTCTGGAACACCTGGAAATGGGTCTGGAAGTGCTGGTAAAGGGGCTGGAATACCTGCAGATGGGTCTAGAAGAGCTGGAAAAGGGGCTGGAACACCTGGAAATGGGTCTGGAACATCTGGAAATGGGTCTGGAACATCTGGAAATGGGTCTGGAACATCTGGAAATGGGTCTGGAACATCTGGAAATGGGTCTGGAACATCTGGAAATGGGTCTGGAACATCTGGAAATGGGTCTGGAACATCTGGAAATGGGTCTGGAACATCTGGAAATGGGTCTGGAACATCTGGAAATGGGTCTGGAACATCTGGAAATGGGTCTGGAACATCTGGAAATGGGTCTGGAACATCTGGAAATGGGTCTGGAACATCTGGAAATGGGTCTGGAACATCTGGAAATGGGTCTGGAACATCTGGAAATGGGTCTGGAACATCTGGAAATGGGTCTGGAACATCTGGAAATGGGTCTGGAACATCTGGAAATGGGTCTGGAACATCTGGAAATGGGTCTGGAACATCTGGAAATGGGTCTGGAACATCTGGAAATGGGTCTGGAACATCTGGAAATGGGTCTGGAACATCTGGAAATGGGTCTGGAACATCTGGAAATGGGTCTGGAACATCTGGAAATGGGTCTGGAACATCTGGAAATGGGTCTGGAACATCTGGAAATGGGTCTGGAACATCTGGAAATGGGTCTGGAACATCTGGAAATGGGTCTGGAACACCTGGAAATGGCTCTGGAACAGCTGGGGAAGGGGTGGGCACACCTGGATATGGGTCAGACACACCTGGGAATGGGTCAGAAACATCTCTGCAGGGGTTGGACACACCTGGGAAGGGGTGGGACACACACGAGGGTGGGTCAGAAACATCTGGGGAGGGTTTGGACACACCTGAGGGTGGGTTGGAAACACCTAGGTATGCGTCAGACACACCTGGGGAGGGGTCAGGAACATCTAGGGATGGAGTGGGATCACCTGGGGATGGGTTTGACATACTTGAATATGGGTTACACTCACCTGGACATGAGACTGGAACACCTGAGGGTGGGTCAGAAACATCTGGGGAGGGGTTGGGCACACCTGGGGATGGGTTGGACACACCTGAGGCTGGGTCAAAAACATCTGGGGAGGGTTTGGACACACCTGGGGATGGGATGGACACACCTGGGCATGGGTTGGAAACACCTGAGAATGAGTTGGAAACACCTGGATATGGGTCAGAAATACCTGGGGATGAGATTGGAACACTTGAGGGTGGGTCAGAAACATCTGGGGGTGGAGTGGGATCATCTGGGTATGGGTTGAGCACACCTAGGTATGGCTCAGACACATCTGGATATGGGATAGAAACACCTGGTGATGGGATGGGACCACCTGACATGAGATGGAAACACCTGGAAATGGGATAAAAGCATCAGGGAATGGGACAAAAACACGTGGGAATGGGTCAGAAGCATCTGAGAAAGGCTCTGGAACACGTGGGGATGGGATAGAAACACCTGGGAATGGGTCTGGAACACCTGGGAATGGGTCTGGAACACCTGGAAATGGCTCTGGAACAGCTGGGGAAGGGTCTGGAACACCTGGAAATGGGTCTGGAAGTGCTGGTAAAGGGGCTGGAATACCTGCAGATGGGTCTAGAAGAGCTGGAAAAGGGGCTGGAACACCTGGAAATGGGTCTGGAACATCTGGAAATGGGTCTGGAACATCTGAGCATGAGTTGGACATATCTGGGGACGGGTCTGGAACAGCTGGAGATGGGGATAGAACAGCTGGAAAAGGGTCTGGAAAACCTGGAAATGGGTCTGCAACAGCTGGAAAAGGGTCTGGAACATCTGGGGATGGAGTGGAAACACCTGGAGGTGGATGGAAACACCTGGGGATGGGGTAAAAACATCTGAGAATGGAGTGGGAACATTTGGGGATGGGTCTGGGACATCTGGAAATGGGTCAGAACATCTGGGAACAGGTTGGCAGTGCCTGGAAAACAGCTGGGAACAGCTGGGTACCCCCCAAAAAAGAGAGTTTAATAAAATTCCCTGGATTTTGCCTTTTCTTCCCCCCACCTTTTTTTACCTGTTTGGGGCTCCTGGGTGGGAAAAGGTGGTAAAACTATCTGGAAAAGGGTGGAAAAAATTCCTCCATTTCCTCTTTATCCCAAAATTCTTCCTTTTCCAAAAATTCCTCCAAATTTCCTCCATCTCTTCCTTTTCCAAAGCCCCTTCAATTCCTCCTTCACCAAAATACATCCTGTCCCCAAAATTCCAAAACCTTCTCCGTTCCCTCCTTTCCCAAAGCCGGAGAAGGTCCCTCTCACCACCCATAGGTGGGTTTGGGGTTGGAGCCTCCTACCACCCATGGCTAGGTTTAGGGGGTCAATGGTGAGATCCCACCACCCATGGACTGATTTGGAGGGGTCAGTAGTGGGTTCTTGACCCTCCCACGACCCATGGCCGGATCTGGGGAGTTAATGGTGAGATCCTACCACCCATGGATGGGTTTGGGGGTCAATGTTGACATCCCACCACCCATGGATGGGTTAGGGGGTTGGAGAAGATCAGCATTGGGTTCTTGACCTTCCCACCACCCAGACTGGGATTCAAGCAGTGGATTCCTTTCAATGGCAGGGGCAGCATTTCTAGGTTGGGGCTTGAGCTTAGAAAGAGAGTAAAGGTCTGTCATAAATGTTTGCACAGTCAGTGGGTGTTGGGTTGAGCAGGCAAAATACCAACTGGCCAGTACAGAGTCAGAGCCTTTCTCCCCTTGCTGAGAAAGGGAAAGAAGGGGGAAAAAAAACTTAAAACAGGTTTATATATCTATATAGAAAAGAGAAAATTAAAAGAAGACTGCAATATAACACACACCTACACAAGTTAGGAATAACAAACAATAACTCCCCACTCCCCACTGAACACAAATCCCATCATTCTAGGTACAAATCACCCAAGAGAACTTAATCTCCTGAGGGACAGACCCAAGCATGGAGAAAACAAAGAACTAACATTTTACTCTCCTAAGATACCATAGCAGCAAGTGGCAGTGGGGCCTGGTTCAGAAGAACAACACAATACGTCTTTCCTAGACGAGCAGCCATGAGGAACTGAACTAAGTCCCTCCTACACCTGCTTTTATATTTGAGATGATGTCGGAATATGCTATGAAATACCATTGGCCTGTAGAAGTCAGCTGTCAGGTGGCCCAACACAACACAAGTCAGCTGATAATCTAAAGCCTACTCTAAATCTAAAGCCTAAATTTAGGCCTAATTTAAACCCAGGACACAGTGTTTCAGCACCCTCAGCATTAATTGAACTTGTTTTTACCTCATCAAAATCTTTCCACTCTGTTTTCCAAGCCCTTCTTTCCTTCCACAATTATCTTACCCCTTTTGTCCCAGTTCCTCCCAACCTCTCCAGAACTTTCATGTGGATGGCTTAGCTTTCTAAGGACACTGTAAACTTGTAGAATGAAGGTGCCATTGTGACCCTACTGGGCCTTATGGATCCAAAGGCACACAGGGACACTGTGCAATCTGCTGGAACCAAGAGATCATTGTGACATGCAGGGCCTCAAGGAACAAAAGGAAAACTGAGACATATTGGAAGCTTTTGGGAAAAAGGGCCACTGTAACACTGCAGAGCCTCATGGAACTAAGGGACCATTGTGACCCTTAGAAATCTCATGGAATCAAAAGTTTATTGTGACACTACAGGGCATTATGAAGCCAAAGGGATCCAGGGACACTGCAGAATCTTGTGGAAAAAAAGGAACACAGGAGCACTGTGAAATCTTGTGGAACAAAGGAGCCATTGTGACGCAGGGTAAGCTCATTAAATGAAGAGGACTCTGTGACACTGAGCTGTGGGGATTGAAACTCCAGGCAGTTTTGATTTAGATGAAGTGTGGTTTCCCTGAACAGCTGTAGAAGCAAGAGAAGGGAAAGAGCTGTGAGAAAAACTCATAGAATAGTTAAAACAACAAAAATTAAGAAAGAAGCTGAGAAGAAGCAAGTTGTGGAAACAGGATGTGTTTTGATAATTTCTCATGAAAATAAACCTGCCTGTGGAAAGCATGTGATATCCAATTAGAAACTGTGGCAGAGTGCATGGACACAGCTGTGGACCAATGAGAAATTACCTGAGGGGGGAATTTAGGTTTTCAAGAGAGTAACTCATGAAGGTGAAGATTGTGTGTATGATCTGTAGATTAATAAATTACCTCTGTGTGTGACACCTGTGACCCTGTGCCCTTTATCCACTGCAATGATGACACTGAGGGGCCTCATGGAGTCAAAGGCACCCTGTGACATGATATAAGCTTGTGGAATGAAGGGGACATTGTCACACAGCAGAACTTCTTGGAATCAAGGGGCCATTCTGGCACTGAGGAACCTTGTGGACTTAAGGGGCCACTGTGACACTGAGGGGCCTCATGGAACCAAAGGAACCCTGGAACTTAGTGTAACCTCCTGGAACCAATGGGGCATTGTGATGCAGCAAAACCTCATGGAATCATGGGGCCATTTTGATACTACAGGATCTGAGGGAACCAAAGGAATATGGGGACAGTGTGCAATCTTATGGAACTGAAGGGTCACTGTGAAACCAGAACTCCATGAGATCAGCAGACCCACTGCCTCCTCCTCACTGCCGCACGGACTGGAGTTGCGGCTCTGCTGCCACTTNTTTCTAGGTTGGGGCTTGAGCTTAGAAAGAGAGTAAAGGTCTGTCATAAATGTTTGCACAGTCAGTGGGTGTTGGGTTGAGCAGGCAAAATACCAACTGGCCAGTACAGAGTCAGAGCCTTTCTCCCCTTGCTGAGAAAGGGAAAGAAGGGGGAAAAAAAACTTAAAACAGGTTTATATATCTATATAGAAAAGAGAAAATTAAAAGAAGACTGCAATATAACACACACCTACACAAGTTAGGAATAACAAACAATAACTCCCCACTCCCCACTGAACACAAATCCCATCATTCTAGGTACAAATCACCCAAGAGAACTTAATCTCCTGAGGGACAGACCCAAGCATGGAGAAAACAAAGAACTAACATTTTACTCTCCTAAGATACCATAGCAGCAAGTGGCAGTGGGGCCTGGTTCAGAAGAACAACACAATACGTCTTTCCTAGACGAGCAGCCATGAGGAACTGAACTAAGTCCCTCCTACACCTGCTTTTATATTTGAGATGATGTCGGAATATGCTATGAAATACCATTGGCCTGTAGAAGTCAGCTGTCAGGTGGCCCAACACAACACAAGTCAGCTGATAATCTAAAGCCNTGGAGAAAACAAAGAACTAACATTTTACTCTCCTAAGATACCTTAGCAGCAAGTGGCAGTGGGGCCTGGTTCAGAAGAACAACACAATACGTCTTTCCTAGACGAGCAGCCATGAGGAACTGAACTAAGTCCCTCCTACACCTGCTTTTATATTTGAGATGATGTCGGAATATGCTATGAAATACCATTGGCCTGTAGAAGTCAGCTGTCAGGTGGCCCAACACAACACAAGTCAGCTGATAATCTAAAGCCTACTCTAAATCTAAAGCCTAAATTTAGGCCTAATTTAAACCCAGGACACAGTGTTTCAGCACCCTCAGCATTAATTGAACTTGTTTTTACCTCATCAAAATCTTTCCACTCTGTTTTCCAAGCCCTTCTTTCCTTCCACAATTATCTTACCCCTTTTGTCCCAGTTCCTCCCAACCTCTCCAGAACTTTCATGTGGATGGCTTAGCTTTCTAAGGACACTGTAAACTTGTAGAATGAAGGTGCCATTGTGACCCTACTGGGCCTTATGGATCCAAAGGCACACAGGGACACTGTGCAATCTGCTGGAACCAAGAGATCATTGTGACATGCAGGGCCTCAAGGAACAAAAGGAAAACTGAGACATATTGGAAGCTTTTGGGAAAAAGGGCCACTGTAACACTGCAGAGCCTCATGGAACTAAGGGACCATTGTGACCCTTAGAAATCTCATGGAATCAAAAGTTTATTGTGACACTACAGGGCATTATGAAGCCAAAGGGATCCAGGGACACTGCAGAATCTTGTGGAAAAAAAGGAACACAGGAGCACTGTGAAATCTTGTGGAACAAAGGAGCCATTGTGACGCAGGGTAAGCTCATTAAATGAAGAGGACTCTGTGACACTGAGCTGTGGGGATTGAAACTCCAGGCAGTTTTGATTTAGATGAAGTGTGGTTTCCCTGAACAGCTGTAGAAGCAAGAGAAGGGAAAGAGCTGTGAGAAAAACTCATAGAATAGTTAAAACAACAAAAATTAAGAAAGAAGCTGAGAAGAAGCAAGTTGTGGAAACAGGATGTGTTTTGATAATTTCTCATGAAAATAAACCTGCCTGTGGAAAGCATGTGATATCCAATTAGAAACTGTGGCAGAGTGCATGGACACAGCTGTGGACCAATGAGAAATTACCTGAGGGGGGAATTTAGGTTTTCAAGAGAGTAACTCATGAAGGTGAAGATTGTGTGTATGATCTGTAGATTAATAAATTACCTCTGTGTGTGACACCTGTGACCCTGTGCCCTTTATCCACTGCAATGATGACACTGAGGGGCCTCATGGAGTCAAAGGCACCCTGTGACATGATATAAGCTTGTGGAATGAAGGGGACATTGTCACACAGCAGAACTTCTTGGAATCAAGGGGCCATTCTGGCACTGAGGAACCTTGTGGACTTAAGGGGCCACTGTGACACTGAGGGGCCTCATGGAACCAAAGGAACCCTGGAACTTAGTGTAACCTCCTGGAACCAATGGGGCATTGTGATGCAGCAAAACCTCATGGAATCATGGGGCCATTTTGATACTACAGGATCTGAGGGAACCAAAGGAATATGGGGACAGTGTGCAATCTTATGGAACTGAAGGGTCACTGTGAAACCAGAACTCCATGAGATCAGCAGACCCACTGCCTCCTCCTCACTGCCGCACGGACTGGAGTTGCGGCTCTGCTGCCACTTGGGCACCTCTGGAGTCAGAGTTTGCTTCGACAGCAGAACTTGTCTTGGATGAGATAGTCTTACAGATTTGGTTTTTCCCCTCTTCTCATGGTTTTACTTTTTGTTCTTTGTTCCTTTCGAGGAGAAAGTGGGATGGGAAGCATTTGTTAATCACCATTTCCATCTGTACACAACAGAGAGCTGGGACAGGAGAGGGAAGAGGTGAAACGATTTCTCTCCCTGCTCTTGGTTTGAACTGTTCTGTTGGTGGTGTAGTTCTTTCTGCTGTATTTCTGGTCAGTAAACTGTTATTTTTTTCTCTTTTACCTCCTCACATTTTGTTTCTTTGTATTGGTGGGGAAGAAAAAGGGAGTGAGTTTATTTTACTGGAGTTCCCACCCCAATATTTGTCTTTCAGCCAAGACAGGCTTCTCAAGGGGTCCCTGAAATTTGGCATCATCCACAAAGGACTTCAAATGCATTTTGTCCCATTGTATAAAGAGTTAATTAAGATGTTCACCACTAGTGTTCAAGGGCTGATCACTGAGGGATCTCACCAGGAAGTTACCACCAAAAGGATTTTGTATCATGGATTTCATTTGACACTCTTTGTTCAGACAAATTCCCAGCAAACACATATTCCTCTTCTTCAGTCCAGCTGTCAACAATCTGCCCATAAGGAGACTGTGAGAGACCATGTCAGAGGCCTTGCTAAAGTCTGAGCACACAATATCCCCTTCTTTTCCCTTCCACAGGGACTCTGCAATCCTTCCCTTGTCCTTTCCATGCCTGGAGATGGCTGCAGAAGAACTTCCCATATCCCCTTCTGTGCTCATCCTGACCAGTGTGGAACTCTCTCAATCTCCTTCCTGCCCTGTTTGCAGACTGTTTCCATGTCTGCCTTTCCCAAGTCCCCAGGAACCTCTGGGATGGCTCTGACCTTTCCAAGGTCTTTGAGAGAGGTCTCACAATGACACTGCCCAGCCTGCTCAATATCTCTGACACCAAAGGCCTTTTCCATGTCCCACAGTTCCAGTTTAGTGCCCACAACACAAGACAGGCCTGTTCAGCTCCTGGGGCCATTCAGAAGGGAGGCAGCAGTGATTTCTTCCTACAGACCCACCACACAGTCCATGGCTGTCCTGAGCATTTTCCCTGATGCCTCCCTGCCCTGAATGTTTCTGGCCACCAGGCTGTAGGTGAGGGGGGTGAGCAGGTGCCTGAGGATGATGTAGAACAAGGGCTGTGTCAAACTCTCTTGGGAGGGCTGTGCTGGGCAAGGATGTGGATGTTTCAGAAAACAGTGGCACTGGTGAGGTGAGAGGAGCAGGTGGAGAGACCTTGTGCCTGTCCCAGGATGAGCAGGAGCTGCCCCAGGATGGCAGCTCTGAAGCACAGACAGAATGCTCCCATGAATGGGAACGGAAGACTGTATCTAAAAATGCAGGGTTTACAACCAAAGAGCAGGAGTGTCATGGTGTCACTGCACAAGAGTTCCAGCACTGGAGCAAGAGAATAGAAGTGCTGCAGTACATTAAGGCCACAAAAAGTGTCTGGGATAAGAAGGAAATCATGACTGTGGACGACAGAAATGCCTTGAGCCAGGCTGTAGCTCTGCTGGAGACAACCCTTCCAGTCCATGGGTCTTGCAGAGAGCAGGGCTGGCGAACAGCCCAGTGCTGGTCGTGGGATGTGGCCACCAGCAGGAAACACCCTGTACATGCCAACGGTGCAGGAAATGGCAGTGACAGTGCTGGGAGCAGAGCACATGGGGTCCTGCTCTTCTCCTGGCACATCCCATCTCCCCACAGAGCCTTTCCCCAGGGGAACATGTCTATGCTGGCCTGACCAGCCATTCCTGCAGTGCCTCCCTGTGCTCCCCACAGCCCCCGAGCTGGGGGTGCTGCTCTGCAGAGCACGGAGGCTGTGGTGCCCAGGGCCATGGGGGGGACTCTGCTGGGCTGTGCTAGTCAGGCTGTGAGGCAGAGCCAGCTGATGGTGGTCCCTGCCACTGACACCTGGCACATGAGCTCTTGTGTGGCCATGGAGGGTGCTCAGAGGGCCCTTGCCTTGTTCCAGTGCTGGGAGATGGCTTTGGGGGCTGCACTAGATCTAACCTATGAACATTCACTGACCAGAACATGAAGACCTCGCCAGAGTTCTTTTTAGGTGCCTGTCATGGTTGCTGGGGTTGCAGAGCTCTCCTTTGTCAGTTCACACCCAGATGTAGAATATCATCTCTGGGTGACCCCACACTGGACAGGCCTGTGCTCACTGGGCTGCATTTCCTGCTGACTCTCTGGCACAAACTGTCCCTGCAGGTCCCCTGAGTTCTCCTGGCAGTTCCTAAGTCTCTTCAACAAAACATTCTCCTGCCACCATTGCAGTAACAAACTGCAGAGTCCCAGAAAGGTTAATACACACCATTCACCATCTGCATGGGCACTGGCCACAACAAGTAAAACCAGACCTAAGATCCTTGAAGGCCACACTGGGGCCCTGATCTCATCACACTGAGCGCTTGGAGAACAAGCAAAACAAGGAACCTGTTTAGAGTCCATTCCCTGAGCATGTTCTTCAGAGTGACTTTAGAAGAAGACCTGAGCCTGCAGGCACTGTGCTAAGGAGATCCCTTTGCATGATGGAACTGCTGTTTTGAGGCCAGCTCTGCCACAGAAATGCCCACTATCTGCTGGCAGTCACAGCACTACCACACAGAAACTCTCTGACCAAACTGGCAAGAGCACTCAGGCCTTACACCGACATAGGGGCTTAGAAGAAGAGTGTGGCAGTGGAAAGGGAGCAGCTCTGAAAAGTCTTGTTGGTCCCCAGCAGTGCTGCTGTGCTGCACTCTTTCCCCTTCTCCTCTGCACACATGAAACTGCCCTGCAGCTTCATGAAAGTCTCACAGTTAGGATCACAGATGAACAAAAAAGTGAAAGATAATTTATTTTATTTAAACATAAAGAGAGCACAATTCTTCATTTACAGGGTTTCTGGGTCCAAGAGGTAGACAAAGAATTCCATGAGGGATGAATAATCAAATTTTACTGTGCACAACATCCTGACAAGAAGGGCCCATTGACAACCAGCAAAAAACTAATAGGGTACGCTGGGCTTCTAATGAGTTCCACTAGCAATGCCATGGAGCAGAAAACAGACAGGTTATCACTGCTGAGAAGCATCCAGCCATCATTCTCCTCAGGGCATCCATGAGCTCCTTGTTCCTCAGGCTGTAGATGAGGGGGTTCAGTGCTGGAGGAAAAAAATGATGTGCTGACATACAAGAAGACCATGGCCAGGTGAGGGAGGCATGTGGAAAAAGGCTTTGTGCCATCCCTGCTCAGAGATGATCCTCAACACAGCCCTGAAGATCCACACATAGGAGAAAACAATGAAAACATAAAAAAATAAAAAGCACTAAAAGCGAGAAGCCCAAGTTCCCTTAGGTCAGACTGTGAGGAGGAGACATTGAGGATGTGGGGGATTTCCCCTAGCACAAGGACAGGGAAAATGTATTGGCTGTGTGCAGCAAAGCAGTGAGAAAACCAGTGGCCCAGGCAGCTGCTGCCATGGGGGCACAAGCTCTGCTGCCAAGGAGGGTCCCATAGTGCATGGGTTTGCAGATGGCAACATAGTAGGACATGATGGTGAAGAGTGAGGAGGGAAAACTCTATTGACATGAAAAAGGAAAAGAGAAAGACCTGTGCAGCACATCCCATGTAGGAGATGGTCCTGGTGTCCCAGAGAGTGTTGTGCATGGCTTTGGGGACAGTGGTGCAGATGAAGCCCAGGTCTGTGAGGGACAGGTTGAGCAGGAAGAAGTGCATGGGGGTGTGCAGGTGGTGGTCACAGGCTACGGCGCTGATGATGAGGCCGTTGCCCAGGAAGGCAGCCAGGCAGATGCCCAGCAAGAGCCAGAAGTGCAGGAGATGCAGCTGCTGTATGTCTGCCAATGCCAGGAGGAGGAACTGGCTGATGGAGCTGCTGTTGAGCGCTTGCTACCTCAGGGTATGGTTATCTGTTGAGGAGGAATAGGCAGGAGGACCGAGCTAGGCCAGACTTTATTAGCAAAACACATTGCTTGTCTCATGACAACTCAACTTTCAGGTCTCTCTTTAAGAAAACCTCTCTGCATCCCCCTCCCCTGAGCTCTGGGTGTTGCTGGATGATGGGGGCATTGGGAGCAAGGACCCTGTAATGGACTCCTGAGGAGTCCTTGCTCTGCAGAGAGAGGGAACTTGAAATGAAGGGTGATCACAAATTCAATGGATTTGTGGTACATCAAAGTGCTATTCAAATTTTGTCCAAATGAAAAATTGATCTGAAGGAATTCTTTTGTTTGTTGATCCAGTTGCACCCACCAGAGTTATCAGTGGTTGTGGATGTTTGAAATCACTGACATTTCTACTGCACTGCAGGTCAAGTTGTGTGGGTCCTGTGGGGGAAAGAAAGGTCCCTTAATGCAGAGAGAGGAGCTGCTCTGCCCACCGGTGCTGTTCTCAGCTGCCCTGTGCTGGCAGCTCAGAGATGGATGAGCATCATGCTCAGCTGTTTCCATAAAATAAAACTGCACAGTGGGGTGAGCAGAGGAATCCAGGACTCTAGAGCCGAAGAGCAGAATGAAAAGCTCCTCACCTTTTTTCATCTCTCTCCTCCAAGACTGAAACACAGAGCAATCATTGCACTTGCCAAGCAGCATTTCCATGCATTTAGCACTCGGGGATTTTTCCATGGGGATCCAAGGCAGCACAAAGACACTGTGGGAGAGCTGTGCCCTTCTGGAGGGCATCCTGCAGCCCTGCAGGACACCTTAGAGAAGCAGCCAGATGTACTTCAACTTGCCTGGAGAGGATTTGGACACTTTGCTCTCACAGACACATCCCCACAGCAGGACACAAAGGACTTATGTCTGGACACAAACTGAATCTGCCACCTCCAATCCCCCATATGGGCTCAGAAAAGCCAGTGGTGAGAACAAGGGCAGCACAAGCAAAAGGGGATGCCAGTGAAATGCCACAATGCTCCTGCCAAGATAGGAGGGACATACAGAGACAGATTAAATTAGGGCATTCTCCTTTCCTGGGCTCTGGCTGCTGCAGGGCAATGCACACCTGAGCCCCCATGGGCCTGAGGGCAGAGGCTGTGCTTAGGCTGGGAAAGGAGCACAGGGAGGAGGTGGTCAGGGGAAGGTGTGTGTACCACAGGGACAGCAGGGATGTTCCCACATGCCCCTCCACAGCATTTGTGGCAGCAGCTCCCTCTCACTCCCTGCCTGTTTCTGCTGTGAGGAACTCTTCCTGCCAGCAGCTGCCTCCCTGTGCCCAGCTCAGTTCCCTCCAGTGCTCACAGAGCCCATGCCCACCCCACCCCCAGCGGCAGCTCTGCATGTGCAGGGGCTGATGAGCAGACCACAGACAAGCTGACGTGGCTGAGGAGGGGAAGGTGTTCTGCGTAGATGTGCTTCCTAAGAAGTGTCCCTGGAAGTGGCAGGAGATAGAGCTGAAGCTGAGAGAAGCCCAGAGCCATTGCAGCTGAAGGACCTGCTGTAGCCTACTCGCCCCTGCCCTGCTCATCCCTACCCTGCTCATTCCTGCCCTGCCATGAGAGGGTCACTCTTTCCACCCACACCTTCACCCTACAGGGCCCTGGGAAGCTCCTTGGCCAGGCTGAGCTGACCCTGGCAGGCAGTAGAGTCCCTGCCCCAGCACACAGAGCCCTGGGCTGCGGGGCTCTGCTCTGCAGGACGGCCCTGGGCACCCCTGGCTACATCGCCACCCTCACACCCCACAGCTAGCCCTGGGAGAAGGGAACCTTCTTGCCTTGTGCCTCTGATGGTGCAGCAGGCAAATCCTGCTCAGGAGCATGTTCTCCTGCTGCACGGCTTGAAATCCAGCAGAGCCATCCTGACAGGTCCTACCAGTGGTGGCATTTGGCAGGTGTAAGAGACACTTCCAGGAACTCACCTGCATTGCTCTGCGTCCAGAGACTTACCATGACAAAGGGCTGTGAAGGTTTCTCCCTGATGAGCTCTTACCTCTCCTCCTACCCCAGGATACCTAAACCTCTTTCTGACTTCTCTTCTCTGCCCTTGCTACTTGCAGGTCCTTCCCTGCTCTGCTATATGGCCATGTCCTTTCCACTAGAGAACTGTTAGAGTCCTTCTAAAAGATCCTAGATGCTGTGGGGTGTGCCAGCTTTAGGAGTTCCCTATAGGAAGGGAAGTTTAACTTTCCTACAGCCAAAGAATTATTCACACAAATACTGTGAAGGTTTCTCCTGTAGTGAGAGCTCAGTCACCTCCCAGACCAGGCTGCCTCTCATCTCTGTCCCTTCTCTGCTGCGCCCTCGGTGGCTGCAGGCAGTGCCCTGAGCCCTACTGGGCTGTGCACAGAAGCTGCTCCTGGGCAGAGCTGTCTCTCTACAACGCTGCCCACTTGCCAGGAACTCCCTGTGTGCCAGGAGCCCGGCCCAGCACAGCAGCACAACAAAAGCCCAAGGCATTTAATGACCCTCCTGGGGGGTTTGGTGATGAGTCCCTGAACCTCAGACCCTGAGGAAAGTTAAAGAAGCCTCTCCAGAAGTGAAAGTGAGATTCAAACTGTAAAATTTCTTGTAATGTTAATGGGTCCCAATGAGAGACATGACTGAGAAAACATCCAAAGGATTTTGTTGGAGCAGAAACCTGGACACAGTGCTGACAGGTCAAAGAATCAAAGAATCATCAAGGTTGGAAGGGGCGTTCAAGATCTTCCAGTCCAACTGTCAACTGAGCACCATTGTAAACACCCCTAAATCGTATTCCAAAGTCCATATCCAAACAAAATCCGAGCACTTCCAGAGACACAGGAGCATCCCATCTGGGCCCAGGGGAGTCTCATTGGCAGAGCAGGCCACTCACAATATGATTTACTCATGGATTCTGGGGGCTTAACTCAGCTCTCCATAAGCAAATTCCAGATCTGGGAGCTGGGTAACCTGAGGACAAGTGGGTTTGGAGTTAAAGACAGAGCAAAAGAAGGTATTAAGACCCTCAGCCTTTTCTTCCTTTCCTGACACTGTGCTGCCTCAGCATCCAGCAAAGGATAGAGACTCTCCTGAGCCCTTCTTTTGCTGCCCATGGATTTAGACACACAATTTTTGCTGTATTTTACTGCAGTGGCCAAATTCAGTTCCAGTTTGTCTTTCAGCATTCAAATTTTCCCCATCCATAACCTCACCATAAGTACTCTCCTCACATTTTCTGTGCCTCGTCCAACAGGTGATGTACTCTTTCTTTAACTTGATACACAGCCAAAATTCTCTGTTTAACCAAGACGTACTTTTTGCCCCCTGGCATGTGTTAGGGCATATGGGAAGAGCTCACGGACATTTCAGATTTCCTTCCTAAAGCACCTCCAGCCTCCCTGGACCTCTTTGCCCTTCAGGACTAACTGACAAATCACTCTATCAAACATTCTCCCAAACAGGCTAAAATCTGCTAACAGTCAGTAAAAGCTGTAAGTTCTGCTGATCTCTACTTTCTTCACCCATACTGGAAAAAGAAGCAAATCAGTGTCACTGTGCCAAAGGTGGGCGGTTAACCACAAGGACCACAAGGTGCAGGATAGACCTGGTGCACGCCAGCAGGCAGGGAGACAGGGTGGCTGCCAGCACGCGGGTGCAGCTGATGCCCGAGAGCAGGCGGGGAGAGCTGGCGCCAAGTTGGCTGGCCGGTGACAGCAGGTCTACCCAGCTGGCCCGCGACCCCAAGGCTACACGGCGGCCTGAGAGACAACAGCTCTACCCGCCGTCCGCGACAAGTAAGATAGCATAGGCAGGCCAGCAGCACTCCCTCAAGCAGCTGCCGGGCCCTGCCCATCTCTTTGCCCGTGGGCGAGGCTCTGGATAACAACCTCCTTTCTTGCTACCCATAACTTGTTTCACCAGAGGGCACCTCACTGGCTGGTGAGGCCAGCCAAAGGGAGGAATTGACAGGGATGGGGCTCAACCTGCTGCGGCGAGCAAGCGGCCGCACCTGGTGCAGGCCAGCAGGCAGGGAGACGGGGAGGCCGCGAGCAGGCAGGTGCAGCTGGTGCCCGACAGCCAGCGGGGAGACCTGGACCAGCGAGAGACGGGGAGCTCGTCTCGCCCACTTAATTAAAGAGAGTCTGAGCTACTCCCTCTGTTTACATGCACTTCCTGGAATTTCTTCCCTTTGACTTTTGGAGCAGCGGGCACTACTGGTACTCGAAAAGGAGCGGGCGGGAAGACATGCGAGGGGCAAAGGGGCGCGATCGAGCCAGTTCTGAAATCTCCTGGGTAGACCTGGTGCCACGAAGGAGAACGGGAGAGGGCCATTGCCGTTAACCCGCTGGTAGACCGGCACCGGCTCGAACCCTCCCATTTTTCGCCTCGCACATCTGCCCACCCACTCATTTTCGGGTTCCAGGAGTGCCTGCTGCTCTGAATGTCAAAGGGAAGAAATTCGTGGAAGCGCAGGTAAACAGAGGCAGTAACTTGGACTCTGTCTTGGGGTGAGGTGTCTCACCTGGCTTGCGGCAGGTGGTCGCAGCTCGTGTCTCATCCCGCCGTGTGTCCCCGGGGGAAATTGTTTTGACCGCTGCCCCAGCTCGGAGAGGCGGTAAGCGACTCTCCCTATCACTAGATTCACTATGAGTGGTAGACTAAAAATCAGTGAAACAAATTTAGGCAGCAGCCACTAACTGACTGCTGCCCAGAGCCTAGCCCACGGGTCTTAGTTGGGCTGAGCCCGGCAGATATTGGAGGTTACTGTCGGGCTATATTCTACCTCCAATTTGCCTTTTCCAAAATGGTTTGCCTGTTACAGCTTAAGTTTGTATCGGCAACCACACAACCGAGCCCACGTGACTGGGTAGCCTTGGTGCCTAAAAATCAGACAACCGCTCCTAATGATTGGGATGGCGAAAACATTAAAATACCGGGATTTGTGTTTTATAATTCGAGTTTTTTTTCACGAACGAGAGTGAATTGATCCCTCTTTCCGGGGGGAGGATTTGGGCTCATATCCGGAAGTGTATGAGGCTCTGCCTCCCATACGGGACTCGGAGAGTAATGGCAGACCTGTGGAGAAGGAGGACAAGTGGAGGAAAGATACCCAGTGCACTCAACCAGCAACACCTATCCGGAGGGAGAAAGCCAAGCCATCACCTGTAAAGACTCCTGTAGTGAGGCTCCCAGACAAAAATCCATCTTGTCCCTGCTGTGGAGACCAGATAGCAGGACTGCTGAGGCTTCTGAGACACATAAAAGAGACCCACGGGAGGAAAAGGATCAAATTCCTGTGCACCAAGTGTGGGAGAGAAAGCTTGAACTGCCAAAGTACCGTTTGTCATATCCCAAAGTGTAAAGCTACTGTGGGAACCGTTTCGGCTGGGGAGTGGATCTGTGAGGTATGCGGGAGGGAGTTTCAATCAAAAATTGCTCTGGGACACCACAAAAGCCTGGCTCACCCTGCAGTGAGAAACCAAGAGAGGATTGAAGCCTCTCAGCCTAAGGAAAAATCAGGGAGGGCACGTCGTGGGTGTTGGACAGAGGAGGAGGAAGAATTGCTCAAAATGTGATGGAAAAATTCGAGGGTCAACGGAACATCAACATTCTAATAGCTGAGCATTTGCCTTCTAAAAGGGACAAGCAAATTAGTGAGAAAAGGAGGCTGTTGGAAGGTGTGAAGGTCGCTAAATGTAAACAAGATAGGGACCTCCAATGGGAGGGGGGGTGGGACCCGGGAGGCGGTGAGTCACCCAGGGAGGGGCCTTTGAAGGCTCATTGTCTCAGAACAATAGGGGACTCTCGTCCATGAAAATTAACACCTACCGGGAGACATTCAGGAACGTCCTTGAGGGACATCTGGACCCTTTGAAAATTTTAAATGATGTAACTAAAGAATGTTTTGGATGTTTGGGAGGGACACGTGAGCTTAACAGAAACGTTAAGCAGAAATAGCAACAGAAAAAGGGTCCAATATGTAGGAAAAAAGCTAAGGAATGGATGAAAAAAAGAGCCATCAGGAGAGGACAGTATTTGAAATTCCAGAGACTGTTCCACCTGGACAGAGGGAAGCTGGCGAGGATTCTCCTTGATTCAGAGTCCATGAGGTGCGAGATAGCACCCCAGGAACTTTACTCTGTGTTCTCAGCAAGGTGGGAGTCACCTGGACTGTTTCAGCACCTCGGGGGATTTTCCTTGAAAGGGCAAGCCGACAATGATGCCTTTCGAGCCATGATCACGGCAAAAGAGATTTCCAAAAATATAGAGGAGATGTCCAAGAACTCGGCTCCAGGGCCGGATGGGATTACACTAGGGGACATTGTGAAAATGGACCCCGACTGTGCCCTGACGGCGGAAATCTTCAACCTGTGGTTAACAGCTGGAATGATCCCGGACACGGTGGAGGTGCCAGACTGTTGTGATACCCAAGTCAACCACTCCTGAACGCCTGAAGGACATCAACAACTGGCGACTCATCACGATTGGATCGATCCTTCCAAGATTGTTCTTGAGAGTGATGACGGCAAGGCTGGCTAAAGCAATCCCCCTCAACCCGAGGCAGAGAGGATTCATACTAGCTGCAGGCTGCTCTGAGAATGTAGAACTGTTATAACTTATAATTCGGCACGCACAAAGAGAACCCAGAGAACTGGGAGTGGTATTCGTGGACATTGTGAAGGCATTTGACACTGTGAGCCATCAGCACATCCTTACGGCCCTGGCTCAGAAAGGAGTGGATCCTCACATCATCAATCTGGTTAAAAATATGTACGAGAACATCTATACTTACATCAGCTCAGCAGGTACTAACACAGAACAGATCCAAATTAAAGTCAGGGTGAAGCAAGGAGATCTGATGTCACCTCTCCTCTTCAACCTAGCAATGAACCCCCTACTGTGCAAGCTGCAAGAACACGGACAAAGTTTCAAGAGAAGAGGTAACACTGTGACAGCGATGGCATTTGCTGATGATCTAGTGCTGCTTAGCGACTCCTGGGAAGGGATGCAGATGAACATCAAGATCCTAGAGACATTTTGTGAATTTACCGGCCTCAAAACACAGGGGGAAAAGTGCCATGGCTTCTACATCAAGCCAATCACGGACTCTTATGCCATCAGTGAGTGTCCGGCTTGGACTGTGAATAGCACTCCCCTAAGCATCATCGACCCCGGTTGTTCTGAGAAATATTTGGGCCTTCAAATTGACCCCTGGACTGGGATAAGTAAGCCAGAATTAGGGAATAAATTAGGACATTGGCTAGAACGGCTCAGCAACGCACCGCTGAAGCCACTGTAAAAGGTAGATATTTTTAAAACATATACCATACCCAGAATTATTTATTTGGCTGATCATGGAGACCCTAAAACAGCATTCCTAGAATCCCTAGATGCACAAATTAGGTTAACTTTTAAGGAGTGGTTACATCTGCCACCCAACACTTGCGATGCCATCCTGTACTCCAGCACAAAGGATGGGGATCGGGGCATTATCAGACTGATGGGCCTGATACTGAGCGTACAGGCTCGGAGGTTGCACAGACTTGCACAATCTTCGGACGAGACAATTAAAACAGTATTAAGGGGGGAGGACATTGAGGTAACATACAAACAGTTATGGGTAATAACTGGTGGGGATAGGGAAAAGGTACCGTCAATCTGGGAACCCAGACAAAAATTAGGACCCTCGGACTTTGGGGAAGAAGGAACAACATCGGAATGTGAGATTGAAACACTAAAAACCAGTTACCCTAGGCCTTGTAACTGGAGAAAAGCAGAATTCAAGAAGTGCACTACAATGGTTTCACAGGGCCATGGGATTGCCAATTGTGAAGGGGACCCCATCAGCAATGAATGGCTGCAATACTACAGGGGCATACCCCACTGGAAACTCCTTACAGCACTCCAACTAATGGCTAACGCCAACAAGAGAATTTCTAGCAAGGGGAAGAAAAGACAATTTCATCAAATCCTGCAGACACTGCCAAGCCGACACTGAATCATGTTCACACATCATTAGGAACTGTCCAATTGTCAAGGGCACCAGGATAAAAAGACACAACTACATCTGTGAGAAGCTAGCAGAGGAAGCAAAGAAAAAAGCCTGGATTGTATACTCAGAACCCCACATCAGAAATAGCAAAGGAGAGTTATTCAAACCAGATATTGTTTTTGTAAAGAAACACAAAGCATATGTGGTGGATGTGACAGTGAGGTATGAACATAACATGTCTACGCTGGAAAATGCTGCTAAGGAGAAAGTGGACAAATATCAACATCTTCACAAGGAAATCCAAGAACTCACAAATGCAACAGAGATAAACTTTATTGGTTTCCCACTTGGTGCATGGGGAAAATGGTTCAGCAAACACTTTGAACTCCTCAGTACCCCGGGCCTCTCCAAATCGAGGCAAGTGAGAACAGCCCGGGCCCTTGCCCACACTGCCCTCTTTTCCTCGGTGGACATGGTTCATATCTTTGCGAGCAAATTGCGGACTGTTGTAAATATTTAAGCTATTACTTTTACTGGGAACCTTGAATAATGACTTGACATTAACAATCTGATTTGGGACAAAATTTTACCGATTTTGACCAGGGTGGACGGGCCACCCTGTTGTAGTTTGCGATTCTTATGTAAATTCTCTCCCCTGCCACTAACTGCCCATGCTAGGAGTTAACAAAAAGAGTCGTTAACTGCTGATTTCTTGGGTGGGGGCAGGTTGTCTCTTTTGTTTTTGGGGACTACACACGGCTGAGGGGAAGGGGNCTCCTCTTCAACCTAGCAATGGACCCCCTACTGTGCAAGCTGCAAGAACACGGACAAAGTTTCAAGAGAAGAGGTAACACTGTGACAGCGATGGCATTTGCTGATGATCTAGTGCTGCTTAGCGACTCCTGGGAAGGGATGCAGATGAACATCAAGATCCTAGAGACATTTTGTGAATTTACCGGCCTCAAAACACAGGGGGAAAAGTGCCACGGCTTCTACATCAAGCCAGTCACGGACTCTTATACCGTCAATGATTGTCCGGCCTGGACCGTCAATTGCACCCCCNTCCGGCTTGGACTGTGAATAGCACTCCCCTAAGCATCATCGACCCCGGTTGTTCTGAGAAATATTTGGGCCTTCAAATTGACCCCTGGACTGGGATAAGTAAGCCAGAATTAGGGAATAAATTAGGACATTGGCTAGAACGGCTCAGCAACGCACCGCTGAAGCCACTGTAAAAGGTAGATATTTTTAAAACATATACCATACCCAGAATTATTTATTTGGCTGATCATGGAGACCCTAAAACAGCATTCCTAGAATCCCTAGATGCACAAATTAGGTTAACTTTTAAGGAGTGGTTACATCTGCCACCCAACACTTGCGATGCCATCCTGTACTCCAGCACAAAGGATGGGGATCGGGGCATTATCAGACTGATGGGCCTGATACTGAGCGTACAGGCTCGGAGGTTGCACAGACTTGCACAATCTTCGGACGAGACAATTAAAACAGTATTAAGGGGGGAGGACATTGAGGTAACATACAAACAGTTATGGGTAATAACTGGTGGGGATAGGGAAAAGGTACCGTCAATCTGGGAACCCAGACAAAAATTAGGACCCTCGGACTTTGGGGAAGAAGGAACAACATCGGAATGTGAGATTGAAACACTAAAAACCAGTTACCCTAGGCCTTGTAACTGGAGAAAAGCAGAATTCAAGAAGTGCACTACAATGGTTTCACAGGGCCATGGGATTGCCAATTGTGAAGGGGACCCCATCAGCAATGAATGGCTGCAATACTACAGGGGCATACCCCACTGGAAACTCCTTACAGCACTCCAACTAATGGCTAACGCCAACAAGAGAATTTCTAGCAAGGGGAAGAAAAGACAATTTCATCAAATCCTGCAGACACTGCCAAGCCGACACTGAATCATGTTCACACATCATTAGGAACTGTCCAATTGTCAAGGGCACCAGGATAAAAAGACACAACTACATCTGTGAGAAGCTAGCAGAGGAAGCAAAGAAAAAAGCCTGGATTGTATACTCAGAACCCCACATCAGAAATAGCAAAGGAGAGTTATTCAAACCAGATATTGTTTTTGTAAAGAAACACAAAGCATATGTGGTGGATGTGACAGTGAGGTATGAACATAACATGTCTACGCTGGAAAATGCTGCTAAGGAGAAAGTGGACAAATATCAACATCTTCACAAGGAAATCCAAGAACTCACAAATGCAACAGAGATAAACTTTATTGGTTTCCCACTTGGTGCATGGGGAAAATGGTTCAGCAAACACTTTGAACTCCTCAGTACCCCGGGCCTCTCCAAATCGAGGCAAGTGAGAACAGCCCGGGCCCTTGCCCACACTGCCCTCTTTTCCTCGGTGGACATGGTTCATATCTTTGCGAGCAAATTGCGGACTGTTGTAAATATTTAAGCTATTACTTTTACTGGGAACCTTGAATAATGACTTGACATTAACAATCTGATTTGGGACAAAATTTTACCGATTTTGACCAGGGTGGACGGGCCACCCTGTTGTAGTTTGCGATTCTTATGNGGACGGCTCCTCGCTTCTGCCTGCTGGCCTGCCTGCTTCCCTGCCGGGGCTGCTCCTCGCTGTTGGTTTCTGCCTGCCTGCCGGACTGCGCCTCGCCGCTGGCTTCTGCTTGCCTGCCCGGACTGCGCCTCACTGCTGACTGCAGGCTGCCCCGGACTGTAACACTGATACTGCCATAAGTATAACCTTTTTGTTTGGGTGGTTGTTTGGTTGGTTGTTTTTCCCTTGTTGGGGAAGCGGTTTGCTCTGGTCTGTTTACATAAATATACATATATATATATATACATAGCAGTTAAGAACAGTTATCCTTCTTGTATTAAAGTTCCTTCTTCTAAATTTGATAAAGAGTGGCGTGATTATTGTGGAGGAGGCCCCCTCCCCCGCTTGTGGGTAAACATTTTTGGGTTTTTCTTTCCTCAAACCAAGACACACCCTTACTTAACCCGGAAGAGGAACATGTATAATTATATGTGTTCCATATATATGTGGTGGGAGAGATGGGCTCTACGTCTCCCGCTGGGCCAGGTCTCACCGCCTGCTCTTGTGGGCCAACTGCGCCTGCCTGCTCGCGGCCACCCGGTCTCAACACCCGCTGGCGTGCACCAGGTGCGGCAGCCTGTTGGCGGGGAGGAGGTTTAACCCCATCTTTTCCAGCCATCAGGTCTACCTGCCACCGCTCGTTCTTGGGCAGGAAAGCCCAGAGGGCGGACACGAGGTCTACCCGCCGCCTCTCACGATCAGGTCTACCCACGGCCTAACGGCAATGGCAGGCTCCCTGTCTCCTTTGCGGCACCAGATCTACGAAGGAGCCTTCGGAAACAGCTCCAACGCGAAACTTTTCGCCTCACACATCTGCCCGCCTTCTACAAGAAGTGCCCGCTGCTCTGAAAGTCAAAGGGGAGAATTTGGAGGAAGTGCGGGTATACAGGGGGAGTAGCCCGGACTCCCTTAGTAGTAAGAGGTGTCTGTGTTACTGACTGG
>VWZD01005401.1:0-10282 GCA_013396695.1 Sakesphorus luctuosus
GCGCACCTGCCAAGAATGATTGTTCTTTTTGGCCAGGAAAAATGTGGCAGCCTTGGGCTCTCAGCTGCCAATGATGTGGTGCTATTAAGACTAGAAAAACAGTAAAGGCATTCTGTCCTGGCACCCTTTGCCTGGGAGGTATCTTCGTTCATCCGGAATTCCCGCACCTGACACGTAGGATTGCGCTTTGCGGCGAGGTAAAAGGTGGCAGCCTTGGGCTCTCAGCTGCCAATGATGTGGCGCTATTAAGACTAGAAAAGCAGCAATAGCTTTCTGTCCTGGCACCTTTGGCCTGGGAAAAATCTTCGTCAGTCCGGACTTTTGGGAACAAAAATGGCATTTTCCCGGACACTCAACTGCCAGGAAGGATTGCGCTTTGCGGCCATGTAAAAGGTGGCAGCCTTTGGCTGTCAGCTGCCAATGATGTGGCTCTATTAAAACTGGTAAAGCAGCAATGGCTTTCTGTCCTGGCACCTTTTACCTGGGAGGAATCTTCATCCGTCCGGAATTCTGGGCCAAAAAATGGCAATTTCCCGGACCTGCACCTGCCAGGAACCATTGCGCTTTGCGTTCAGGTATAAGGTTGCAGCCTTGGGCTCTCAGGTGGCAATGATGTGGCGCTATTAAGACTAGAAATCAGCAACTGCTTATTTTTAGCCAGGAATTGAAGGCAGACAGAGACTCCTCCCAGGGAAATGGTGGCAAGGCTCAAAGGTATTGCTGCTTTTAGCGTGTTAATGAAGGCGCATCACTGGTATCTGAGACTCTAAGTAGGCAAACTTTGATGTTGTCTGAAAGCTCAATTGTTTCTTGGAACCAGTGGGTCTGGGAAATTGCCATTTTTCAGTCAGGAACTGAAGATGGACAAAGATTATTCCCAGGAATTTCTGGTGGGTGCAACGGGATTGCTGCTTTTACACTCTTAATGAAAAAACGTCATTGGAACTTGAGAGCACACGGGGGCAAGCTTTTATCTTGCTGCAAATCTCATCCAAACCTTGTCAACAGTGAGACTGAAAAATTGCATATTTTCAGCCAAGAATTGAAGACAGACAGAGATTCCTCCCAGGGAAATGGTGGCAGGGCACAAAGGGATTGCTGCTTTTAGAGTGTTAATGAAGGTGCATTATTGGCATCTGAGACTCCAAGTGGGCAAAGTATCATCTTGTCTGAAAGCTCAATAGCGTCTTGGAACCAGTGGGTCTGGGAAATTGCCATTTTTCAGTCAGGAAATGAAGATGGATGAAGATTATTCCCAGGAATTGCTGCTGGGCACAAAGGGATTGCTGCTTTTACACTGTTAATGAAAAACATCATTGGAACTTGAGAGCATAAGGGGGCAAGCTTTTATCTTGCTGCAAATCTCATCCATACCTTTTCAACAGTGACACACATTCGAGCTCGTAGGCTCCTTTTTTATAGAGTTCGAGCAGGTTTACCTTTAACCAGTTCCAATAAAGAATTCTCTTCCTTCTCCATCTTGAGATCCTTTCATCTGATTCTTCTTGTTGGTACTCCATGGTCATGGGGGCTGGCATCTTCTTTGGTGTGATTTTTAACTTAAAATTTTACTGGAGATAATCTTGTTAGGTAAGCCTTTTTTGTTGTTTTGAGGTGTTTCCTCCTTATCTTGATTGGGTTTACTTCTCCATTGTATTTAGATATTCTCGGATTATCTTTGGTCTGCACTTTTTTTGTTTTACTTCAAAAGGCTGCTTAGTTATTAACTTTAGTTCTTTTCTTTTTCTACTTTTTATACATTATTTGATAAGCTCATAGACATATTGGTGCTAAATCTTTACAGCATGTTCCTCAACATCAGATTCAGTGCTTCCAGAATCCCACTGAATGATTTGGCAAGCTGTAGAGTATACTTTTTTTATATTTTTGACACAAATTAGGCCCACATTTATCACATGGTGGAAATGAAGAGTTACAAATGTAAGATGAATTGTTTGTGGAAGTTTCTTTTTACAGGTCAATGTTGCATCCTCTACTTTCAGTCTCAAGGAGACATGGTCAGAATCTGCTGCCGTAGCTAAAAGTTCTGAAACAAAAAAGACAGTTCTGGGCAACACTTCTTCCTTGCAGCCTTACACTGCAAAACACACTTGATACTATATGTGCTTTTTTCACCTGTGTACATTCTTATGTTTTTCCTCTTGCCCCTCCCAACTCTATGATTTAAATCTGAAAAGAAAGTGGGAGAAAGGAGTTAATTGGTTTCACAGACACTTCGAAGGACACCACCACTGTGCACACAAGAGACGGCAAGCTTTCCTTTCAAATTCTATGTGTTCACACCTTTTTTCAAGTTTGAAGAGATCCTAAACTAACTATACCAAAGTCATGGTATTAGCCACGAAAAGTGTGTGTTAGCAAGCTGTGGCTGTCCCTCATTAAACTCACCTCCTTTGACATCCAGCACAATCCTCTGGAGCGAGGCACTCTCCTGCTCAGCTGCATGCACCATCATATTCTTTCCCTCTTGCAGAACCCAGCTTCAAAACTTCATACACCTAGTAGTTGCTGCCATAGCTAAGGGACTGGAATAAAAAGTAAGCTGTGACCTTCGCTTTCCCCTTTACATCTTATAAACTACATGACACACACAGGTCTATGTGCTGAGCTCTGTGTCCCCTCACACACCTTCGATCTCCCTGACTCCAGTTACAAAACTACAAAAGCAGCTGGTGCCCTAAGAGAAGGTTCAAGAAGAAAAGGCCCATGTTGGAATTTCAGGCCTAGAAACTGCACAACCAGAAAGGAGACGATTCACCTTTCTTTCCAGGTATAGGCAGGATCACATCTTTCAAGTTTCAAAGAGCCAGCATCCAAAACTGAACTTACAACTAACTGGTCCCACGCACTGGATGTGAGCAAAAGGAGGTCTTGGTTTCACTGACGTGCTATTGCTGCTCACAAAACAACCGCACGATGGCGGTGTAGGCTAGCAGAAGTCAAGGTCCCACTGCTAAACCAGGGAAATGGCAGCTCAAATTTGGAAACATCAATACCCTCAAAGGAATTGTGTCAGGACACAAAGGTTTGGCTGTTCTTCCCCCTTCACGTGCAAACTCGTTTGCATTGCAGTTAAGATGCAACACCAACTCCTTCTCGATTCCATGGACTAATAAATTTGATCATTCTTGCAGAATCCTGTTGCGCAATTGAAAACCTCTGGAAAAACACAGCTCACAGAAGGGCCAGGTGAGAGGTTGGGAGGTTGCTCCCATAAAAGAGGTGGCTGATAAAAATACTCTTGCTGACCTTTTCATTCCCTGGGCACCCGTTTCCTTGCAGCACAAGTCCTAGGAGTAAAATGTTTCATTCTTAAATGAGAGCCTTTTCAGAAGTTAACTCTTCCTAGTTTGGACACCAACTCAACCATTGCAATCGCTGGGGGATAGCTCCCACACAACAAAATGTGCCAGGACAGAAAGCTGCTCCTGGATCCTGCCACCTATTATCTGCATCCAAAGCACTGCGCCTACCTGCCTTCCTTCCCATGTAAAAGCATTGAGATACGCATTCAGGAGAAAACCCCAAAAGTTGGCTATCACCTCCAGTATTGCATACGTCCAAGAATTGCTCCTACACTATAACGGGCTGGGAGAGACATTTCTTGTTGCAAGTTTACCTCTCCATCCTGCTGCAAACAGTGTGACTGCATTGGTTACTACCCAAGGAAAGTCACTCTAATGCACTTCCTTGAACACCCACCCAAGAATTGTGGGGCCAATTATCAAAAGTTGTATATATGCCTCGGATTTTCTACACCAGAAGTACTGAAACTAAAAATCAGGGTTGTTCTCACTGTCCACTGCTCTTCATGTCTATATCCTCTGCACCTGGAACACTGGGCCCAGCTGTTTGGCTTTCTCCACATCATTTTGCATTACTTACATACCAACTTTACTTAAGGACCCTTTTCTTGCTTTGTCTTTCTTACCCCTCCCTTGCCTTTTCTGGCCTTGCCTTCCCTTGCATACCTGTCACCTGCCTAGCCTTGCAAACCCTCCTCTTTCCTTTTTTGCCTGTTATTCATTTGCTTTGCCTTGACTTGCCTACTCCTCCTTTGGCTTTTATTGTCTTCCATACCTGTCCCCTGCCTTGACTTTCCTTCCTCTCTCTTACCTTTCCCTTATCTTCCTACATCTCCCTTGTCTTGCAGTGCTTTTTTGCACCCATGTTCCACCTCTATTTCCCTATCCCTTTTTTCCCTGAGCATGTCTTACCTTGCTTACACCTGCTTTGCCTTGCCTTGCCTTTCCTAAAATTTCCTGGTGTTGACTTGCCTTCCTCTTCATTGACTTCCATGGGTTGCCTGGCCCTGCTTCTTCTTCCTTGGCCTACCTGTACCTCATTTTACTTTGCCCTCCTATCCTCTTACCTTGCCCTCACTAGAACTACACTGCCTTGTGTACACCTCCCTACCCTTGCTTTCCCTACTCTCGTGTTGCTGTGCCTTCCCTGCACCTCCCATTACTTGCCTTACCATCTGCTCCCTTGTCTTGCTTTGCCTTGGCTACAACTTTCTGCCCTTCCCTTTCCTACTACTCTCCTGCCTTGCCTACCCCTCCTTGCCTCCTTGCCATCTGTCACTTTCATTGCCTTGCCTATCCATCCCCTTCTTTAATTTTGGGTAGTGCTTTCATGCCTGGCCTTGCTTTGTCTTGCCTGCTCCTTCCCTTCCCATGCATGGCAAGAATGGGTAGGCAAGGCAGGGGTAAGTGAGGCACAACAAGGGAATGGCAGAAAAGACAAGGCAGTGGAGTAGTAGGCAGGGCAAAAGAAGGCAAGGCCAAGCAATGTGCAGCAAGGGAGGGGCAGGCAAGGAGATGCAAGGGAAAGGTATGAGAGGCAAACTGAGGCAAGAAAGGGGTGGGCAAGGCAAGTAGAGGCAAGGGATTCGTGGTGTGGTAAGGACAGGCAAGGTATGTGTAGGTAAGAGAGAGAAGGAAAGGGTAGGCAAGGACAGACACATGCAAGTATGGTGCAGACAAGACAAGACTAGGCAAGGCAAGTCTAGGTAAAAAAAATGGCAAGGCTGGCATGGTTAGGAAAGGTAAAGCAAGGCAAAGGAGGGCAAGTCAAGAAGAGGAAAGGCAAGGGACGGGAGAGACAGGCATGGCTCAGCAGTAGGCAAGGAAAAGCAAGGCAAGTCAAAGAAGGTAAGGCAAGGCAAGGCATTGGTAGGTTAAAGAAGGCAAGGCACCAGGAAAGACAATGCAAGCATTGAAAGTTAGTGAGGCTGGATTAGGCAAGCCAAAGCAAGACAGGGCTTGGGAAAGCAAGTCAAAAGAAGAGGCTGGGAGACAAGATACAGCAATGGAGGGGTAGGCAAGGCAATAAAATGGAGGGATAGGTGAGGCCGTGCAAGGCAAAGGAGGGGTAAGTGAGGCATGGCAAGGGACAGTTAGGCAAGGCAAGGCAAGGGAGAGCAGGGGAAGGAATGGCAGAGCAAGTCATGGTTAGTCAAAGCAAGGCAAGGAGGTTGGAGTAGGCAAGGAAAGAGTAGGAAGTGAGGAACAGAAAAGGTAAGGCAAGAAAGGGATAAGCAAGGGAAGGCACAGGAAGGGAGGGGTAGACAAAGCAATGCAGCTCAAAGGAAGGGCAAGTAAGGAAAGACAAGGCAAGTGAGTTTAATGGCAGGCAAAGCAAGGAAATGGAGTGGTGTTGGAGACAAGGCAAGGTTGAGGAGGCAAGGTCATGCAAGGCAGGGAGGGGTAGGCAAGGCTAGGAAGAAGAGAAGGAGGCCATTCACTTTAGAGTTGGACTCAATGATCTTTTTTGCTACCTTCCAACTCAGCATATTCCAAGAAATTTGTGAAGACAAGGGCAAGTCCAGGGAGGGGTAGGAAAGGCAAGACAAAACCATTGAGGAGAAGGCAAGGCAAGGCTACAGAGTTATAGGCAAGGTAAGGCAAGAAAAGAGAGAGGAAGTTAAGTCGCATGCAGTGAGGAGTAGGAAAGGTAATACAATACCAGGCAAGGAGGTGGAAGGAGAGTCAAAGCACAGGATGGGTATGCAAGGCCATGCAATGAAGAAAAGCTAAGACAAGGCAGAGGAGAGGGAGACCATTCCCTTAAGAGCTGGACTTGGTGATCTTTATGATACAATGTAAGTCAAAGGAGGTGGATGCAAGGCCAGGAAAGGAGGGGGAGGCAAGTCCAGATAGGTGATTGGTATGAATAGTAATGCAAGGCAAGGGATGGGTAGGTACGGCAAGTGAGAGGCAGGTAATGAAAGGCAAGGAAATGCAAGGCAAGGGAAGTGCAATCAAATTACGGAAAAGCAAGGGAGGGGAGGCGAGGCGAAGCAAGGCAAGAGAGGGGTAGGAAAGACAAGGCCAAGGAAGGGAGGGAAAGGTAAGGCAAGGCAAGGAATAACACCGGAGTGCATAGGCAAAGCAAGGAAATGGTAGGCAAGGCAGTGCATGTCAAGGTATACACATGGCAAGACAAGGCAAGGGATGGGGATGAAAAGGAGGTATTTGCAATGCAATTCAAAGCAAGGAAAGCAAGTGGATAGCAATGCCAATTTATGAGAGGGGTATACAAAGCAAGGCCATTAATGGATAGGCAAGGCAAGACAAGGCAATGTTGGGAGGTGTATGCAAGGAAAAGCAAGGAAGGGGTAGTGTCAAAGCCAGACAAGGGAAAGTGGGGAGAGGAAGGCAGGGCAAGCTGAAACCAAGTTCAGAGGATGTTGAAGATTGGGGAGATGATGAGAAAGGAGAAGGAGGTGGGAGAGAAGGGAAGAAGGGGAGTGGCACCATCAGGCAAAGTGCCAAGGGGGCCTGGGGATTGGGGAAATATGGGAAAAGGGTGTGAGAGGGGGGAAGTAGAGAGCAGTGGACCCCAAAACTCTTCGGAAAGCATTGAGACCCTGAAACTAGGAGGGCAGGGAAAGGAAATGCTCCCAAAGAGAGCTGGGGGACAGCTAGGAACTGTGAGAATGAGGGGAAAGCAGTGGGAGAAGGGGGAATAGGGAGATTGGATGGCAAGCTGTGGGATAGTGGGAAGGAGGGTTCATGAAGGTGGCCCACTTCCTCCACCCTTTGAGCCCTGGAGAGGTCTGCTGTCCAAGCCTGGGTGTTCCAGAATCTGCGAAAAGCCAAACATCACTTCCTGAATGGCCCCGAGCAGCAGAAGTTTGCACGCAGGTACATCTACAAGCAGGAGCAGCTTGACCACTTCACCAGTGAATTGGGTACTTTGTGGAGAACATTTCTTATGGGGAGATGCAGGCCAGGCACTGGAACAGTCAGATGGAATTGCTGGAGAATAGATGGTCCTGGGGGGACATGAACTGCTTGCACAACTGTGAGATCATCATCACTAAGAGGTGAGAGATGTCTGTGGGCTATAAAGAATTAGAAGAATGGAATTATTTAAGTTGGAAAGGATTTTGAAGATCATCAGTGTTGCTTGATGCTGCCAGAAGTGATTGGGTGGAGCAGGTGAGATTTCTAGGCCTAAAATCAACAGCTCTGCTTTTCCCAATGAATTTCCAACGTTGGTCTGCATCCCAAAGGATATTCCTCCCTCTGTGTTCACCCAGATGCCTACAGGATACCAGGAGAATGTGAAGACCACAGGCAGGTGGTGTTCCCAATGTGGATCGCTGGGGACATGACTCACCAGGTCTCTTTGCAATGTAGCAGCGGGAGAGCTTCTCCTCCATGTGCTTTTTGCTGATGCTTGATAACATGGGAGCTGCTCCAAAACCACTTCGCACACTTGGCACACTAGTAGGGTGTCTCCCCTACCATGTGCCATCTGCAGGTGCTGATGGAAGGTGAGGTTAAAGCTGCCATGGAAGCTCTTCCCATATTCCAAACACCACTTTGGTGCACTTTATTGTGCTTGTTTAGGCAAGGCTTCATCTTGCCCATTGAAGAGTGCATACACATTTTGATGAGCACCCTGCCTGCCAGCAAACCAAATTTGCCATCACGGCACAGGGTACAAAATGAAAGGGCTTTTTTTAAAGATAGATATATGATTGGATATTGCTGGCTGGGAACAATTACCTTATGGTATTTTGGCCCCTGAGAGGTCCTGTTATGACTTGTGTAAGAATTGGGATTCCTGTTTGAAGGAGGCAGAACTGCTTGATGTAGTGAAATGTTTCCAAAAGATTTCAGTAGAGAAACAAAAAGGAAGTGAATGCTCCAGCAAGATCAGGATGGATTTTACTGGCCTCATATTTGTGTAAGTTTGAGGGAAACCCCAAAATATTTACCAAAAAGCAGAGGAGAGGATTCCTCTACAGTAATCACGTCACTCTACTAAATTTAAGAAAGGGAACTTTAATTAGAAAATGGATATAAAAAGGATAACTGTTCTTATACGTATATGTACAACCAAAAACTAGTACAAAAATAAAACAACCACACCGTACCCACAATGAGAAAACAAATCAGAACAAAACAAGACACGACAAAACCTTTAGATGAAATTGAGTTTGTCTCTGCTGTTTCACTGGTGCAACTGTATATGTAGACAGTAGGGGGCGCTGCCGCGCCTCAGCTGACAGTGCAGCCTCCCTCCGGGGCAAAACCGTCAACGGCCGACGACCTCGCTGAAATGACTCACGTGGGGAGAGATGAAAGCCAAAGAAGAAGCAGCCAGCGATGCAGAAACCTCTTTCCCTGCAGATGGGAAAAGCTCCTTTTTCTCTCTGACCAGCAGCTCAAAACAACAGTCTCACCGTGCCCGCCTGCCCACACAGCTGGCTCGGGGCTGCCAGGCGGGGCCCCGGGGCTGAGCCACAGGCAGCAGGCCTGGAGAAATCGTACACTGACCCTCATCTCCCAAGGGAAAAGAACTGGATAGGTGTGGTCCGTTTCCGCCTGGGATCGCAGAGCTGTGCAAAGGTCGTAGATGGCCAAAAAACAAGAAAAAAGAGAAAAGAGGAACCAGAGCAGCTCAGCTCCAACTCCGGTCTCATCCCGAGGAAGAGGAAAAAAGGTCTGCAGTGCCCTGAAGCAGCTGCCTCTCCTCTCTTCTTTCTCTCTCCGAAGCTCAGGGTGCCCAGAGATGGAGGGGGAAAAGGCAAAAAGCAGAGCCAGAAAAAGAGAGCTCACCAGCAAGCCATGGCTCCTCTTCTTTTGCAGCTGCCCAGAGAAGAAACCCCCAAAATCAAACCAGCACACACGAAACAACAAAAGAAAAACTTCTCCCCACCCCCAGGTGTTGGGGTTCTGTTTTCTCACCTCCACCCAACCATTAAGCTTGAGTCTGAAAGCCATCAGCTATCTTTTGTCCTTGGTCCAGGAACTCCAAGCCTTAACCTTTTGTGTTGGTATGGGGAGAAAAATTCTCTGAGGGGGCTTCTCCCAACACCACCTTCCTGTGTTTGAACCTTTAACAATATTGAAAGGAGCATCAACAGAAAGAACAAATGTGTAAGGATAAGTTTACTTCGGAGGAGCAAGTATGTGAATTGCAGGGCAAAATACTTCCTTTGCAATGTCAAACTCGGCCATTAATGGACAAGTTGGACACTTCTCAAACAGTAGCAGACAAAGCAACTGTCCAGGTAGCCCACTAAAATACTGAAAGCAAAAGGGTCAAGTAAATAGAAAAACTTCATGCTATAATTGTGGAGGCAGGGATGGACTGGGATCCTGAAAAACTGGATGGAGTTATCTGGTATTCAAGCGATTTAGATAGTGGTTGGTAGGGTGAAGTGTTTGCTGAAACAAAGCCAATAATACAAAGGAAACTGGAAGTTGACCCTAATGGTTGTCCAGTTAGGTGCAATGAAATTAATGATATGATAGACAGATTTAGGATTTAGCCTGGAGAATCTTCAATTCAATTTGAAATAGGATGATTGAGAGTGCTTCACATGTGTGTGTTATTCTGACTTTACTGATAAAAGAAACAGGAAACTCCATAGAAGAAGTAGTAAAAAAAATCCAATAATTAGGAGATTTGGGGAAATGGGGACTCAAGTGATGTCAGAGAGGACAGTAACAGGAATGGTGAGGTGATAGAGAATTGCATCTCTTGAAAGGAAATGTTTGCTGCCTTGCTGAAAGATGGCATGGCTCACGATAAGATGGATGGGATCCCCACTAATGAGATGTAGAGATTAGACAAGAAGTGCGGGTTGTAATAGAAGTGCTCCCCCAGACACCCAAGCTGGAAAAACCCCTACTCGCCCTTTCACAAGGAGCTCGCTCCATAAAGAAATGAGCCCTTCCCCCCCTTCCTCCTGCAGCCTGACAACCCCGGGCCAGAGCCTTTCCCCCCCACTAAAGTCCCC
>VWZD01005403.1:0-22403 GCA_013396695.1 Sakesphorus luctuosus
GATGGCGCGGAGCGGCGCGGCGCTCGCCAGGGCGCTCTGCGGAGCGGCCGCCGGCAGGTACGCGGGCGCGGGGCTGGCAGCGGGGCCGAGGCGGCGGCGGCTGCGAGAGCAGACACTGCACAGGGTGCGCAACGGTCGAGTGTTTCCTGCTGGCGGCAGCGCAACTTGTGCCTTCTCCCCTGAGCACGCGTGGGGTGGCTGCGGGACTCGAGAGAAGGAGTATGCCAAGAGTTAGTCTTGTAACTGGAATCAAAAAGAGCATGAGAAAGAAAGTGCAATTTGAAAATGTCGGGAGAAAGAAAATGGTTCACCTGTTGCCACTGTGACAGCGGTGCCGCTGTGTGTCTTTGTCACAGTCTGTCATCCATTGAAAGTGCCAAAGAGTGGAACAGAGGTTGGTTCGCGATGTCAGATTTGAAGCAGTCACTTGGCATTATTGTTTCTGTGCCGTGGTATAACCTAACCTTGGGCCACATTCCTGACTCTGCATCCTTTGTGGCAGAATCTTAAGGATGTGTTTGCATTAAAATAGTTGAGTCCTGCTAAACAAAATTGCTTATTTTAGAAGTAATTTATTACGAGTCTGGAGGGCAAAATCAATTGCGGGGAAGGGGAAATACATTAAATAACCAGCTGCACCCTCAGTCTGACGAGTGTTGGCAGCTGGTTTAGGCGAGCGCAGGGGGCAGACCCGGAGCTTTGTTACCTGCTGGGGGTGCTTTGGCTTTGCAGGTGTCAGCTCAGCACAACCCTGGCTGTGCCAGCAGAGACTGCAAGGGGCCGGGGGTAGGTGGTCTCTTCTCCTTATTCAGATTGAGATGCTAATGAGGACACTTGCTGGGACACTAATTTTTTGGAATATGAACAAAGAATTTGAATGGGATCAACTGGTGTCTCAGACTATAAAATGACCATCAGATTATCACTAGTCTGATAGAAGCAGTTGAGGTACAATAAACACAATTGCCCTGGCTTGCTCTTAGCACTAATGTCAGTCATTACAGTGAGGAGTTAGAGATCATTCTTTTTCAAAAATACATTAACCTTTAGTCTTACAAGATTGTGTAGCTATTAAAAAATCCCTGAATACAGATTACTTACATGTGCGTGTCATACACCACAAATGCTTCCTTTTCAGATCAGGGCTGTTGGTGATACTGTGATGGGTGCCCAGATGCTGAGAGAGGAGTGAGTGATGCCAGTGAGAGCAGGGAGAGAGGGGATGGTTCTGTCACTGTCAGAGGATACACACAGAGGTGGCAGGTGTGTCTCAATTCCAGCATGCACTTGGCTTTCCTCCTGTGGCCCAGGCCAGGTTCACAAAAACAGTCCATGGAAACCCACGCTTTGGGATTTCTTGGGGGGATCTGCTTTCCTGAACTGGGACCAAGCCCAGCCCATTCTCACAGCGCCTGTTATTCCTCAGATAAAATCAGGAGAGGGATGGAGTCTCAGCATGCTTGTTAGCAGTGTAACCTCCTAACCCTGCCTTCCTCGAATGGCAAAATACTGGTGAAAAGGACATTGTCTTGCAGCACCTGTGGGGCTGTTTGTAGGGATTGTTTTTCAGCCTTGTGGCTGAAACAAGTTCAGATAAGACTGTACAAAACAATCCAGTGGCAGAGCAGTACAGCAAAAACAGACCGAGAGAGGAAACCTGGTGACCAGTTTGGACTGTGTGCTGTGCGTGGCCCCACCCAAAGTGACTTAAATCGGCTGTGCAGAATGAGGTCTGTTCCATACGTTTGGACACTTTGGTGACTCCCTGAGGCAGCTACAGTGTTACTGGAGCCCTTCCAGCTTCCTGGCACAGCCATTGTCAAAGCTTTTCCTTAAGTCTGGTCCAGTCTGTGGAAAATAACCCCAGACTATGACCACACTCCTTGAGATACAGTTGCAAACATTTGCAGAGTTGTTGTCTAAAGGCTTTAAAGTGGACCTGTCCTTTCTTAATTCTGACACAGAACTTCTGTCCCATCTGAAATATTTTCTTTCCAACTGCAGCAATTACAACTTTTGTCAGTCATCTTGCTCCACAGTAGCAAGGTTGGTTTTTAAAAGGTTTGTACAGATTGTTTCTAACCAGCTGCTAATGATATTTTCTCTAAACTCAGTACCAATTTATGGTTTGCCTGTCTCCTAATGCAGTGACCACACCAGCTGATGTGTTCAGCCATGGGTTGCTTCTGTCTCCTTAGAATTCTAAGTTATGTTGAGTTTTGAATAACATACTGTGAATTGTAATTGTTAAAAAAATGTTACTTTTAATTGTTCAGAATTGGTAACCAATTTGCTACTTTGTGGTTGGGGAAAAAAAATTCATCTATCTGTTCATTGTGTTTAAAAAGCCACCAAAACAACCCAGCAAGTCCCCAAAGAAGCCTAATTCTGAGTAGGGAAGTTTGGTTCCATTTTTGACTGTGTCAATCCAGAAGTTGAGTCCTGATTGTTTAATTAGAGAAAGAACAGTAAAAGACCTGGGTTACTCTTTAGTTTATGTTTGTAGAGTCATTGAGGACAATTAGCAGCATTTTTAATTTCCTGGTGCCAAAAATCAGAGTTTTGAGGCAGCATTTTCACCTATGTGAACTTAGGCAAAATCAGTAATTTATCAGCACAAACCTTTTAATCACTATAAATATTCTTTAGATTTTAGTGTAGATGTTCACAAACAGAACACTGAGGTGCAATCTTAAACTTACTAATACTTTAAGTTTTATTTACAAAAACACTGATATTTTCTGAATGAAGCTTTGAAAGCTGGATAAACAATGCACCTTCTGAAAGGACTTTGGAAATTAAATTGTCCTTCTAAGAGAAGGATGGCACCAGAGGCATTATAGCAGAGTTCAACTTGGAATCTCCAAGTGAAACCTGCTCTACTTTGTATATTCCAAAAGGGAATTGCAAACTATGCCTTGATTTTGCTGTTAAGAAAGCCTGTTCTGCTGCTGAAGTGCATGTGAGGCTTGTCCATGAACTCAGGTGTTCAATGAGGGCCTTTGTGTTTCACTCTGCCAGTGACTTTTGCCATGACTGGGGGCTGGTTTTAGTTTCTCTTAAAGGAGAACAAAAGAGGTTGTTTGACAGTTTGTGTGCTGTTCTGAGCCTTTGCTGTTCCACCTGACTGACATTTTCTGGAATGTTATACAACAGATTGTTTGTCCCACCTGAATGGATTGTTTTTTATTTTCCTGCTACTGAACACACCTAAAAGCATTTTCACTGTTTCAGACACTTGGCTTCTTGTGGTATTCTGATGACCAGAACTTCTCCCTTGCAAGTGCCTGAAACGAGCCAAACTTTTTCAAGGAATTTCTTCAACGTTGCTGCACCACTAGTAAATAAAAGAAAAGAATATTCTGAAAGAAGAATTATAGGGTTTGTATAAAACTGTGGAAACAGTTGAATGCTTATTACTTTTATAGTTGCTGTAATTACTCTGAAACATTAGAAGTTCCAAAGACTCCAAAAGAAGTGAAACCCCATCCCTACAGACACACACCCCTGGGGCTCTGCCCAGCTGGAACCTAAACAGGGGGTTTGATTTCCAAAATCTGTAGAGATCAGGCTTTATCAGTCTGAAATTGAGTATAAAAAAGTGGGAACCCCAAACCCTTGACCCATGGAAAGAAAAGAGCATAAGTAACCATTCTATTCCATGACAAAACAAAACCAACCTTGAGAGGGAGTGATACACTGGTAATTTCATCCAGTACAATGTGAATAAACCAACAGCTGTGAAAACTCTGTTCCACTCTGTACCAAATATGTGCAAATGTTTGCTCATATCTTATACTGTACTTCTCAAAATTTTCTTCTTTCTTTAAAAGAAGGAAAAGAATTAGTTGTGTGATGAAGAAACAGACACACAGATTTTAAAATCCGGTTTGCCTTAGAGCTAGTGGGAAAATTCCAGTTCATTTAGTGATCCTGGGATCTGCCCCCAGTCTCTGGTCCACAATAGGATGAATTGCTTGTTTATTAGCATGATTTTTTTGACTGTACTTAACATTCCTTTATGTGATAGTTCTTGACCTGCAGCTTATCTGCACAGTCACTTCAAGAGGGCCTTTGTCCAAGAGCACTCACTGCTGAGTCCTGTTGAACACACACTTCATTTTAAAACAATTGAAGCAGGTTTAATCCCATCTGCTTCTGAGTCAGAACTGAACATTAAACCCCACAGCTATGTAATACTTTGCCATGTTACAGCAGAATCAACTAAAATGTTACTGTTAAATTGTTTCATCTGATTTCAATATCCTGCTTGAGCAGAGGGGTTGGACGAGTTCCAGAGGTCCCTTCCAACCTCAGCCATTCTGAGATGCTGGAAGGTTTTTCCATTACATGTATTTTTTTAATTAAGCTTTTTAATTTGGGCTAAGCCAAAGAAGGTGGTGGTGTTCTGTTTAAACCTTATGGAATATCATACTTGAATTTTGATACACCTTGTCTTGGTAGCCATGAAGTGTGGATTGTCTTTTTACCTGGAATGTCTAAGATCTACCTAAATGAAGACAGAGCTGTGCTGGAAAGGAAAAAAACCCACCTGTTTAATTTGAAATGTGTGCCTATTTCCATGATATTGCAGAGAGGAGTAGGCACCAGCTTCACTGGTCACTCTGCTGCTGGATGGGGTGTGGGATTTTGCTTCTTTATGCAAGACTATCACCAGTTTACTATTTTTTTTCCTCTTAATTAGCAAAGATGCATTTTTAATCTCCACAACCAGTGGTAGTTTTCAGTGACTTTATGTTCACCTTCCAACTGCCTATGCCATTTATATCATCTTTGAAACTTTCTAATACCGAATTTAAAGCTAAAACACCTTGTAACCGTGTTCATATTTCTGTTTCCAGGTACTCTATGCAGGAAATGTATGAAGTTGTTGCTGTTGTGGAGAATTACAAACTGTTTGTTCCTTGGTGTAAGAAGTCAGACATCCTCTCCAAGCGCTCTGGGTACTGCAAAGCGCAGCTGGAAATAGGATTCCCCCCCGTGGTGGAGAAATACACATCAGTTGTTACCTTAGTGAGACCACATTTAGTTAAGGTAACTGGGTTTTTTCTCCTCTACCTTGGCTTAACATTTGTTTGTTGAAATTTGAATATTCCAGGAGCGTCTTGCTTCAAACCAAAACTTATGCTGAAAGTTCTTTGTGTGGCTCAAAACTTGTGTGGCTTTTCTGTAACGGTTTTAGATCAACTGGGGAGAATTTGAATGTGCTTTTCAAACGTCCTGCCACATGGGGGAGGAGGAATGGCTTTCTGACTTGCTGGAGAAGCTGGCAGCCAGGAAGGAAGACACAACATTTTTGCTTGGTTTTTGGTTATAATTTTGTCCAAGCCTCTCTAAATACAAAATTAGTACCTACTGACAAGTTGTCCCTGACACCACGAGCTTCTGATGCCTCAGCACTATCTGTTATTACTTTTCTTCTCACAATTTTAACTAGTTAATATGAAAAGGTTTAGTCTTAAGTGTGAGATCTGCTGAAGAGCTTGGTTAGTCAGTATATTGGTGAGAAGATAGAAGAGTAGATTTAAAGTCAATTTTTTACAATTATTTTGTTCAGAAGAGAAACAGTTGTACCTCTCCTTTCAGCTTTTCAATAATTAAAAGTAGGAAAGTGTCAAGGCAGAAATTTTAAATGATGCCTGGATCTCCTAACTTTGTTTGTCTTACATGTTCAAACCTCTTTTGATAAAGAACAGCTCAGAACAGATTCCTTACAGCAAAACTGCTTCTCCCTTTGTGTGGCAGATCCCAATGGTTTTGGAATAATTAGTGGAAATTACAACAATTGGTTGCTGTTCAAGATAATTGTTTCAATATCCTATTTCTAGGCTTCCTCATAAGAGACACTTAATAGAAAATGAGTTTTCTGAAGTAAAGGGGAGATATAAATTGGAAAAGGAATATGCAAAGTGCTTTTATTTAATGCACTTCCTGATTTTGGAAACAAGAATTTTCCCTTTACTAAGAAAGTTGAGTGGCTACAATGGAAAATGTGTGTTTTGCATGCTGAGAACTTTCCTCTCCTACTCTTCCCTGACAAGACAGGCTTTTTTCCTTCCCATAGCTATCACACTGCCTTACTAACTGTTCCCTTTTAATTCACTCAAAAGAGGCATTCCTGTCTCAGGAAAAAGCCCAGAAGTGCTGAGGGAAACCATTTCTTCAGATTTTCTCCTCCTGGACTTATTAGCCTTTTCTCTGCTGTGATTACTTTTCTCAGAGGTTTACATTATGGTCATACAACTGCAGGAACATTTCTAGAGAAGCCACTGTATGCCTGGAGTGTTTCCCTGTTCTCTGAGGTCACTGGGCACAGGCACCTTGCTTGGGGTCAGCACAGCAGGGCACTGGGGGGGACAAAATGGGGATGGGTTTGTTGCTTCAGACAGAAGTGCTTGAACAATGGAAAAACCAGACTGGTAACATCAGGCTTTGCTGAGGGGGAAAGCACTGAGTGAGTTTGCTCCTTGTAAGATTGGGAGCAAGAGGGACACAGTGGCAGTTTTCCCATTCTTCCTGCTGTTTTGGCAGCAGTAGGGAAAGCAAGCCCAGCTCTTTGTGTCTAATCTCCCCTCTACTCCCTTCCTTCTGTTGGAGAAGTAGGAAGGCCCTGCATCAGCTCATTCCTGGCAAGAAAAATGTAGGTATTTCTGTGCTGCTGATTAGTCTGTGAGATGACTCACCATGGCTTTCCAACCCAAGCAATACCTGCTCCTTGTAGGTAGTCTTGTTGGAGCAGAGCTGCTTGTGGTAACAGTAAAAACTTGTAACAAAAAAGGGATTAAAAAAATCCAGACATTTTCTGTACAAATTCCAGTCCAGCTGACTTTATGTATTTGGATGATTTTGAAACATATCTCTTTCAATCTTTTTCTGTTATAAATATGGCCACACAAAATTAGCTCCATGTGCCAAGAGCACAATGAGTGAAAATAAAACCCCTATTGTTATGAAATCTATGAAACCAACTCCTGCCAATACTTTACTGGTTTAGGAGCACTGTAAGCAAGCTTACAGTCCTGAAGCATTAGGTAAGTGTGGCTTGCCAGGAACTAAAAGCCAATGTATAAGCTGATAATGAGCTTGAGTTTATAGTCCACTGACTTCGTGGCAGCTCTTGGTCACAGTATCTTGTGACAGAGGATCTTTGGACTTTGTCTTCAACCACACTGGTCTTGGTGCTAAGCATTCCTATGGCCCAAACCTACCAGTCCGTGTATCAGTTTCTAAACTATTCCATACATGTAGTAAACACCTCTCTCTGCAACCCCAGTAAATATCCATATCCTTTGCTTAAAGCAGCGTTGTCCAAAATCCTGGTATATAACTAGTGTGATGTTCCATGGATCGTGCCACAGATCTGTTTTATGTCACTCCACACACAAATTTCTCCTCTCCCTTAAAAGGAATTAATTTATTTTGCCATAAATGACTCTGCTTATGGGATCTCATTCTGGCTGAGCTGTGAGAACAGTTTTAACTTTGCCATGACCGTCTCTGTCTAACAAATGCAAACACAAACTTCAGTTTGTCACGTTTGTAAAAGCCTAATTGTAGCCTGACTTTTTAAACTTTACTTTAGGCATCGTGCACAGATGGAAAACTATTTAATCACTTGGAAACAGTGTGGCGTTTGAGCCCCGGCATCCCCGGGTATCCACGGACATGTACCCTGGACTTCTCAGTAAGTATCGTAACTGAGGAGCAGTGCCTGGAAACACTGTCTGCAACTGTGTGGGTTGGGGGTTTTTTTAATGTCTAGTACTATTTTGCCAAACACATATATACAGAAAAAAAGTTAGTTTTAGTCTATACTATCCAAAAAATATTTTGCAAACATGACCACACAGAAACCACTGCAGTGTCTGTTAGAGACAGAAACCACTGTGAGATGTCTGCGTGTCACACAACTCCAGGGATGGGCACCTCTCACTGTACTGTTCTAAACATGCTGAAGTCTTTACACAGTCAAATATTGAGGGAGAAATGCTAAACATGCTTTGCTGTTTCCTTTATTCTACAGCCTACGTTGGGAGAGCACCTATTTTCTGGTACCATCTGTCCTGTTTGGTCTGCAGTTTGGTCAGTTTAATTTCCTGGCTCACAATTCTACTTTTTCATGTATTTCAAGTCTTACTCTGGCCTTCTGTAATACAGGCATAGTAGATTTTTCCTGTCTAATCTTTCTAATCTGTGATGGAATATCACTGCAGCCCTAACTACTGGTCTTTAAATCCAGTATCTGATTTAGCCTGATTTTACTCCCAGCCAAGTTGTTTCTGCTCCAGTTATTGCTTTTCCATGTTGTATGTTTAATCTGTCATCACATTTTTTTCTTGCATTTTGTAACATAAAGTGTAGGAGTTGTACTGAGCACATGAATGAGCTGAGGATCACAACAGGCTGCAGAAGTGCACAGAGATGGGTTAATCCTACTGCCATCTGCTGGAATATGCTACTTTAAAAACTGCCTTAAGTAAATAGGAAAAAGCTTCTGGAGTAATTTCAAACTAGCATATGAACCTCCTTGTGTTAAAATCTTCCAGCTGATTGCTGTATTTCACTTCTTGCAGTTCAACAGTAAAAACCAATCTACAGACACTCAAAAAATACATTTCTCATGGGAATTGTTCATGATGTTTGCACATTATTTGCTCACGATATTTGAATTTCTCCAGGGAAATAAGCACCAGTTCCTGCTACTAACCAATACCCCAAGCCATAAATCAGTTGAAAAAACTTGATTTAAACAACTATTATAAACCCTATAATTTAAGTACAGTGTGAGGAAACACCCTCCCCCCTGTCCTCTGCCATACCAAAGCCACATTTTGACATTTCAGGTCAGGAACTTCCATTAAAGGGAGTCAAAACTGCACTTGATATGGACGTTTTCACTGTCTTGGGGGAACTCTATCAGCACTTCTTCCTTCTCTCCCCATTCTGAGGCAGCAGGAGCCAGTGCAGCCAGCTGGGCAGGGGCTGCCTCCCCAGGGACTCGGCCCTCGCCCTGCTGGTCCTGCCTCGGGGAACATGCAGGCAGGGACGATAAGCATTGCACAAGAAACTCCTCAAAACATGCTGTGCAATCACAGATATTCGAGAGAAAACTGATTTCAAGAATACTTGTTTGCTTTAGAAAATGTTATGTGACTTCTGGGTTAGGCTGGTTCCCACAACCTGCTGTGTCCTGTTTTGCCAGCCTGATTCCAGGAGACACACATACACAGCAGGGAACTTTCCCAGGTTGGTTTCAGCTCTGAAATGGTGTCATACACAGACTGAAGCACAGCACCATTCTTTGCATCTGCAATCTTCGTAAAATGTATGTGTATAAATGTACCATACCTCAAGATTTACTAATTCCTGAACAGGACACCAGATTCACTGTCCCCCCTCTGCAGAGCTCTGCATGCCTGCAGTGACAGCTCTCTGACTTGCAAATGCACATCAGTTTTACTGTTGCTTGAGGTCAAGCAAATGTAAATGAAGCTACAGTTGGATTTTGGGCCAAGTCATTTAATTACTTCTGTGCAGTTAACCTGCATTGCTCATAAGGAATTTGGGAGAAGTTGTATTTGCTCCATTTGACACTGAAGCTGCTGATTTCTCAGGAATTACACAGATACTTAAATCTGAATCTGTTTCATTGACTGCCCGTGTCAGGTTGAGGTGAGAGATACAAAACCCAAACCAAATCTGTAGTTTGTGTTAGCAAAGTGCTTGTTTGAACATGCCAGAACTCCAGCCATCAGTAAGGAACTACTGATTTAAAATACTTGTATTTAATAAGTAACTCTTACAAGCTGCTTTCAAGTCTCTTGGGTGTGCTCCAGCTTACCTGGAAGTTTGCTGTCTTGCCATGCAGGATTTTCTTCTGACTCCTTTACTCCTCCCAGTGAATTCTGTGCACAAAGTAACAGTTACTGGTTGTCTGTAGTTTTCCTACAAATCTGTTTTGTGATGCATTATTTATTATAGACAGTTTAGGTAAATGATTACTTCAGAGAGCTGAATGAAAGGATTCTTCTAATTGAAAAGCTCATGGGGACAGTCCTGAGACCAAAGCATACAGCTTTTCTTCACAGGCACACTCACCAATACCTCAGTTTTGACTGTTCTCTTTCCCACAGCTTACTTGCAGACTTCACTGGAGATTCTTTAATAGAGTTGTCTCTTTGCAACAGCATTTTACCACAACAGTAAATACAGGAAAATAATTCTTCTTTATTGTTTCAAACAGGTTTCTTTTGAATTCCGTTCACTTCTACACTCAAAACTTGCTACACTGTTTTTTGATGAAGTGGTAAAGCAGATGGTTGCTGCATTTCAAAGAAGAGCATCCAAAGTCCACGGCCCAGAAACCAGCATACCTCGGGAGCTGATGCTCCATGAAGTTCATCAGACATAAAGGGACAACTGTAACCACCTCAGTTATAAACTTGTTTGTACATTTTACATGTACAAAGCGCTGTGCTCCTCCTTGGGGGCATCTATTTCTTATCTGAGCTGTGTGTAAGATTTTATACTGTACCAAACACACCTGCTCAGCCAGACGTGTATGGAATGTTCAAAAGCTGCAATCAGGTGCAACTTAAAGCCTTATCAGTAACAGACAATTGGCATCTACTGTAACCCAAGGTATCTCGGGCTGCCGTTAACGTGCCAAACGGCTTCTGTAATCAAGGGCCAAGTCCTGCCTTATCCAAGCTCATGATTTTTTTTTTAGCACTGTAACATATTAACTCAACTAATTGTGTGAATGTAACATAACGGCATCAACTCACCAGCTCTGGCCAAGCCAAACTGACATTGTGGCTTCTCAGAGAAAGAACAGTTTGCCAAGCACTGAGTAGTGGGTGCTTTTAATCCAAATGGATGGCAGAGGCAAGTCAGGAGTCTCCTGCTGCTCCTGAACTGACCTGTAACAGCTACAGAGCACCCCCAGGTGTCAGAAATTAAATGCAGGGGGTACACATAAGGAGGATGGGAATTTGAGTGCAGCAGTTTCAGCTACAGCCAGTGGTTCCCAGAGGATCTGTCTGGGCTCTGCTGAGTTTGTAGTGAACTTGGCAGGCTGAGCTTGCCTCTCTCCACTCCTTCACTGTTAAAAGTTGCACTTGGCTCAGTTACTCATCCAATGCAAACAGTTCCCATGCTGTAAAACAAGGAAAACTGTTACCTCTTTGAGGGAAAGGGATCACAGCTCTGTCCTCCCTGGAAGCAGGGAACAAGATGTCCTCCTCTTGCTGCAGCCGAGCACACCCATGGCCAGCTGTCATTAAAAAGCATACAAGAGCACTGAACACCTTAGTTCTGAGGGGTTTTTTCAGTACCATACCACCATTTTGTTACAAGCCCATTAGAATAGTGCCAGCTGTCTTGATTAAATCCATTTTCAGTACTTCTATTCCCAACATAAATACTATCTTATCTTCCCAGTCTCTCAAGAAACACAAGTGAATAGGTTTGAACAGACTTTAAATCCTCACTGAGCATGGCACAATCAAATTTCCTTACTGAAATCAGGTGAAGCTCCAGGTCAGGTGCCGAAACTGGTCCTTTCTCTGAAGTGTCCATAACCTGTATCAGTCACTCCAGAACAGCGTACTAAATAGCATAGGAAGATGTTTCAGAATAAAGACAGCCCTCAAATGGTTTCAAATCATTTACTTTTCCAGAAAGAATAATTGGAATGTCACACATCCCATTTTGAAGGGTAGGTTCTTATTAGGGGCAGCAAGGTGAGGAAAGTGACAGCTGGATTGAGGTCAGTTTTACAGCACTGAGAAGTTGTAAAGCTGTTTTGTTGAGGCAATCAGAGATGAACATACACAAGTTTGGGAACACCACTGTTGTGCAGTTTGGAAAGCAGATGACTACACATCAGTGTTACCAGCTTAATCAGGTCAAAGAACAAGTGGCAAAGCAACATTTTCCAAGAGTAAAACAACACTAGTGCAAAATATCTAAATTCTGTAACCCATTACCAGAAAGGAGGAAGACAATAGAAGGCTCGAGGTGAAGAGGTTAACCACAAACTACACCAGAGCAAAGGAACTGTTTAAAAAATCCACAACCCTTTCTTAGCCAGGACTTACCTGTTTAATACCCTCTGGGCATTTCCCTTCCTATGAACTGTGAAAGGTGCACTGGGCCTGTTCCAGCACATGAAACAGCCAGCATAGACAGGGCAAAATAAAGTCAGTGCACATGCCTTGTTTTCAGAGCATTGTTTAATATTTCAAAGAACTGTAGTGCAGTTCAGCTTAGATATTTCTTACCAAAATTAAAGTCACTTGCATTTCTGAGAAACATTCCAGACAAAGGAATGTTTCTTGGTGTGAAATGCTCTGTTATTTTTTCAAGCGTAAGTGTCAATTTCTAGTAAACCTTAGCAGCAGTAGCAGGGTGTCCAGGCTCTCCCATGACTATGGCAGATGAAGAAGGTGATACATTTCATAACTTTTGAGCAGTTTATTACATAAAGGTCACATAACTCTATTTGCCTACTTTGTACACAATTCTCTAGCCTCACGCACAGTGGCTTCTAAGTTCTTCCTAGTACTGGCAAGCACCAAGAAATTCTGAAATAGAATATCAAGTGCCTTAAGTTCAAATCAAGACCTTGGTAGATGGATCTTGCACCCAGTTATCAGGAATGTACAAATGTCTTTATTCAAAAAATACAAAATAAATTATCTGTAGGCATGGACAATGACTGTAAACAATTACACGTGTGTTAAATGAAATCCAGTAACTGATGGTTACAGTGATTTTTCAACACCAGCCTCACTTCAGTCACTATCCACCCTCTGACACTGATAGCTCAAGTTTTTAAAGTCAGAACTGTCAGTCTTCAACAGCACAGCTCATGATGCATCCCTACTCCGGGAATTAGAACATGCCACCTCCCATGCCTCCACCCATCCCACCCATTCCTCCCATTGCCGGCTCCTTCTCTTCTTTGGGAACTTCAGTCACCACAGCCTCTGCTGTCGATAGGAGAGACGCGACCCCCGCAGCGTCCATCAGAGCAGTTCTCACAACCTACAGACAGGGAAGGAACAACTTAGTGCCTGCAGACCAACACAGGAGGTGGGAGGAGGGAAAGATGAGAATTAAGACTATTAGGTCACCTTTGTTGGGTCTATGATTCCTTTTTCTACCATATTTACAAAGTCCCCAAGCATTGCATCATAGCCAACTTCTGATGGGCTCTGCAGGATTTTCTCAACTATCAATGATCCTTCGACACCGGCATTCTTTGCAATCGTCATTGCTGGGATTTTCAGTGTTCTCTTGATTATTTCAATACCTGCAAGAAAAAGGGTGGTTAGAGATACGTGCTGTATACACTGCTCCCACTGCCAGGCATGCCTGCATGTGCTGCTGGAGATCGATACAGAACCCTCCGAGAAAAACATAAGCTGTTTGTATCAGTTCCAGGAGGAAGAGTTCTCTGCTACTTGACATTTGCCAAAAATTAAATCTTTGCAGGCTATTCAAACATTTTAGTTTTACTATGTTTTGTAAAAGGAGTATTATTACTCTTTATAATTACATGTAACATGGCATAAAGTGTTTTTCTATTTGATTTGTCACACAATCTCTTAAGCATTATTAGATTTTGGTCTGTCTGCAATGCCTGTAACAGCCAGCTCTCAACTCTAACCATCTGCCCCCCTCTGCAGGGGGCACTGCTGCTTTACTGTTACTGGGGCTTTCACAGTCAAGTCAGGGACCCACTGAGACCCCCCTCCCCCTGCAAAGCAGAGACCACCGTACCAAAGGGGTGTGAGGCTCCTGAGATAAGTAACTAAAAGCTCAGCCATCTGCAGGTCATCTCATAAAGCCTTAAGTCAGAAGAAAGGCTACTCACAACACTTCCACACACATGTAACTTACCAATTTTCTGATCTTCGTTGGCTGGACTTAAGGCATCCAAGGCTGGAATGCAGCGGAGCAGGGCACAGCCCCCTCCCGGCACGATGCCCTCCTCCACGGCAGCGCGGGTCGCGTTCAGGGCGTCCGTCACTCTGTCCTTCTTCTCGTTCACCTCAACATCGCTGGTGCCACCGACCTATGAGTAGCAAAGCCACACACGTCAGGGTCCCCAGGAGGAGCCCAGGGGGAGAGCATTGCTGGCTACAACACTGCTGCCACCAAAGTTAGTAGCCAACAGCACTGACAGGTGCCAGAAAGCCAACCCAGCCTCTCCCATGCTGGCAGACATCTGTACCTCAGCACTCCAGAAGCCTAAACACAGGTTCAGTTCATTGTTTAATACCTTCAATACTGCTACTCCATCAGAGAGTTTGGCCAATCGCTCATTCAGTTTCTCTTTCTCATATTCACTGGTGGTCACCTCGAGCTGCTCAATAATTTCTTGAATGCGTTTTTCAATCTGAGCCTTCTCACCCTTCCCCTTTAGAAGCATCGTGTCATCTTTTGTCACAATGACCTCTCCCACTTTACCAAAGTCATGGGGCTGAATATCTTCCACATTTAGGCTCAAACCCTCTTCTCCAAACACCTGAAAGAAATTATGTGAAAATTCAGAATTCAAAGGGTCCCCCACACATCAGTTATTTTTATCTACAGGTACACATACACAAACAATGGTGCACAATCATCACACTGCTGCAGCTGAACAAAACTCTTCCTTTTTCCTAATGGAGTCCAGGCATGTGGGTACCTCACAAACTGGCCCTCATGGAATGGAAAACTGCCAGCCTCTCACTCATGCCTGACTGTGTAACGTACTGATTCAAAGTGCCTGGGAAGTAAAGCTGTGTTACACACTTCTCACAGCATACGCTGAATTGGAAGGGGCCCACAAGGATAACTGAGTCCAACTTCTAGCCCTGCACAGACAGGACCATCCCCAAGTCACACCATTTGCCTGAGAGTATCATCCAAACGGTGCTTAAACTCTGTGAGGCTTGGTGCTGTGACCACTGCCCTGGGGAGCCTGTTCAGTGCCCCACCACCCCCTGGGTGCACAACCTCTTTCTCATATCCAACCCAAACCTCCCCTGACACAGTTTCATGGCATTTCCTGAGGTCCTCTCACTGGTCACCTCCTTGTATTTTGATAAGTTAAAAATATTGGCACATCACAAACTTTTAGAACAGAGTTTGCTGGTTTAATAATTTGTGCTGCCATTAGCTCAAACAAAGTTTTACTTCACTACCCTCCTTTGGGTCCCAGTGTCACGCGGTGATTTTTGAAGTGTGTATATTAAAAAAAGGCTTAACAAAGGGACAATAATCAACATACCAACTATATGCAAAGTTTAGTGCTAAGAAAATCATTCAGTCTACTCCAAACATTTTAAACAATTATGTTTGCCATTTAAGTTCAGGCAATTGTGAGACAATCAGTTTTATAAGGCAGCAAGAACGCTTTGCTATTTCTTAGAAGCTGCCTTGGAGTTCCTCCTTCCCCTTAATAGCCTAAATCCTGCAAGGAAACCACATGTGACCTCAGTCAGTTACAAGGACATATGGTCAGGGCTGTATTACACAGCAATTTTCATGTCCCCATTTAAAAAATAAACCAGGAAGATTCAAGTATCAGTTACTGCTACATTTTTGAAAGAGAGAACACAGCCTGCAACCCAGAAAATACAAGTGAAGGACCTAAAAAATATACATTAATTCTCCTCCATAAATAACATGAACATTTTTCAGAGCAAAAAGCCACTTAAAACATCATTACTTACAGCACCACCAGTAGCAATTGCCATATCCTTAAGCTGGTTTTTCCTGTTGTCACCAAAACCTGGTGCTTTTACAGCAACAACTTGAAGGCCAACCTTCAGTCTGAAGAGAAAAATTCAAAGATTTACACTCGAGTCTAATTACTAAACCCAATTATTTCAGTACAGCTCTAACAATCACACAAACAGCGAATCATTAACTAAGCTGATTTTGCTCAAAAAGGTGGTTTGACACAACTGAGGTTCTGCATGAGCTGACACAAAGTGTGATGATACCCAAAGCCATTGTTGCTTTGGCACAGCTAAGAGAACAAACAGCAATGCAATGTGGAAAAGTCCAACACACTCTTTTGGAGGTACTCCTTTAAAAAAACAGAAATCAAAAAGGCATAATTTGTTTAAAAGAATGCATTTTAAGCTTCACCTGTTCAAGACTAGAGTGCTGAGAGCTTCTCCATCAACATCTTCTGCAATAATGACTAAAGGTTTCCGGTTAGCATTGGCAATTTCAAGAGCTGGAACTATGGACTGTACACTAGAGATTTTCTTCTCACTGATTAAAACGTAAGCGTCCTGGAATTCACATTTCTGCCCTGCAGAAACAACAGGCATTATCTGAACAAGTCCATTACGAAAACATACCAAGCATTCTTTTAACTTAAACAGCTGCACTTTTACACCACATGAAAAAAAGACACAAGTTCTTTTCCCCAAGACCCCATTTTCAATTCTACACTGCTCTGCTGTGTTGCAGGGCCAGCCTGATGTTAGCATGGATCAACTCTTTGCACAGAGAGGAAAACAGAACCCCCAAAACTCAGTTTTCATCAAGTTAAATTTTCTGCCCTGTTTGTTGTGGCACCCAGCATAAGGGTCTGTAAAATCTTTGTAATAGGTACCATTATTTGTAACTTACAAGAGCCAGGTTATTGTTAACTCACCTTTGGTTGTATTAATAAAATATGGAGAGATGTAGCCTCTGTCAAATTTCATACCCTCAATGATTTCCAACTCATCATTTAGAGTTTTTCCATCCTGTTTAGATGCAAGAAGGTCCACATTAGAAGATCTCTTTATTTGGTATCAAAAGCACAAATAAAAGTTTAGCACAGTATGCACAACAGAATGAAAGGCTCTGGACCACACTGATGCCACTCTGATGCAATCCACACATCAGTTCCACGTGCCTCCTTTCAAAGTAAGAGGAATGTAAGAGGGAACAATGATCAAACCCCAATCTCAAGGAGCAGGGGAGAAATTATGGTGGGACACTGTATGTGAGCAGCAGCAGCTACACCACATGAGGCAAAAGGCAGCCCTAACCAGAGAAAAAAGAGTCACTTCGCACTTAGTCCTCATGTTGGCCAGTTCTTACCTTGACAGTGATCACACCCTTTCGTCCAACTTTCTTCATTGCATCAGAGATTATATTCCCAATTTCCTGATCTCCATTGGCTGATATCGTGGCAACCTGAAACAGTAAAGCATTCCATCTCATTTCACAATGCAAGTGATCCATTTCCTCACTGTAACAAAAATCAGAATAACCCCTTTCAACTGAAACATGGCAGAACAGGGCAGGTGACTGTAGCACAGCCACACCAGGGCCCAGGGTCTCTGCTGAAGGGCTCACGGCTCCTGGGCAGCTGCAGTGCCGGGCCAGCCCCCCTGCCCTGGGCTCACACAGACCACCTGAACATGCAGCCACAGGGAGGAACAACCCACAAAGACCAACCACCTGGTGTCCAAGACCCACCTGGGCACCCACGTCAACCTGAGCGATCTGCCACTGCCTTCCATCCGCACACACAGCTTTGCTCTCAAGTCCTCCCAAGTACACAAATTTATGTTTTAAGACCACACTTAGGAATGAAACTTGAAGGTGAAAAAACCAACCCACTTCTGCTAACTTCTAGCAGTTAATTGAAAGCAGACTAATGAGAATGTTAAAATAGGAACATCAAAGTGTAACCATGAATACCATTCAGTGAAATGTAATTTGAATCTTGATGCATAGAGGAAAACGCCCAGGTATCACATGCATACAACCCAACTCCATTAAACCCAACTGCACAAAACTTTTTCTGAAAAGCAGCCAGGTAAACTTGGGTTACATTTTATTGTAGTGTTTGGGGGTTTGTTTTAACCTGTGCAATTTCTTCTGGAGTTGTAACGGGCTTAGACAGCTTCTTCAGTTCAGCTATGATGGCATCAACTGCAAGCATCACCCCTAAAGATAAAAAAAGTACTCGAGTGAACAAAACAAGGTATTCAGCACAGAAGACCCCAAACAACACCCCCACCCCACCAAACAGGTTTCATTTAAAACCAAAAGTCCACATTGCAAAAATGCATCAAGTTTGCATGTTCAAAAACAAATAGTTCTAGTTCTGTATCATCTTTTGTGTATCTGGTGACCTTTTTTTTGGAGTTGGTGTGAGATACTTTGGCATGATCGCAATTTGTCACAAACTGGTTTCCATGGCAGCAGTAAATCTGTACAGTTATCAAAAATTAATTAAATGCAAAAATGGCTTTTGGAGTTTACGTATAACAAGTAAGTTAACTGCATATAAAGTAGCAAAATGATTAGAAAAAAGAAGTATAGTTCAAAGCCAGCAATGTAACAGAAACAAGTGTGTTCTCTAAGCATCACTGTGTGGCTCTTCAAAAAAAGTGCAACTTGTTCAGGCAGTCAGTCAAATTTAGGATATGAAAAATAAACAACAGTAATTAAACATTAAAAGCAAGAGGAAAAGTTACCTCTTCTGATTTCTACTGGATTAGCTCCTTTGCTGATCTTCTCAAAGCCTTCCTTGGCAATAGCACGTGCAAGCACCGTTGCAGTAGTGGTACCATCTCCTGCTTCTTCATTGGTATTGTTGGCAACATCTTGAACTAACTTGGCTCCAATATTTTTGTATTTGTCTTTCAAGTCAATTGCTTTTGCTACTGTCACACCATCTTTTGTCACTTTGGGGCTTCCCCAGCTTTGTTCAATAATAACTGTTCTTCCCTAGGGTGACAAAGAACAAATATTAAACCAAAGCCACAGCACATCACTCTTAAGAGCTCAACTGAAGATGCAGATCCTTCTGAACAGCCACAGCTGAACACCTTGCACAGAACCTTGAGCTGGGACTTCCCAAGCACACACATCACCAAGGTCCTCCAGAACCACAAAAATGGCTCACATGTTTTGTGCTTTCACAGAATGAGGCTTCATTCCTCAGCCATAGTGCTTAATGCCACTGTCTGCAACTAAAGACACACTGGCCTTACAGAGAAAAATAATTGAATAGATTCCCTCTAATACTTTACCCCAAAATTAAATACAGCAAAACAAAGAACTAAATATGCAAAATTTCTATCAAATCACAATAAAAAGTTTTGGTGATTGAAAAAAGAATACAGAGCTTAACTTGTTGCAGGTACTGGAAAGGAAAAAAAGCAGAGACTTGCAAACTTCACTAGTGATTAGCAAAGGCAACTGAGAATACTTAATATATTTGTGTTCATGCATTATTATAATTCCTCAAACACTGCAAGTTAACAAGCCTTTCTTCTCTTAGCCCACACTTGGGTCCAACTGAAAGCTGGACTATTCTACCCAACATACACAGCACAGGTAACAGGGGTAACAGTGACCCACACAGGGAACACGGGGCAAATGCATCTGCACAAAAAGATTGCTTGTTCCCAGATGTATTCAATAGCTTCAACAGCTGCCCCAAACAATCACGTTCCAGTTTGACCTGGAGGCAGCAGAACCACAAGGAGCCACCTCTGGTCCATGCTGTCCCGAAACTCGAGCTATCCTGACTGGTGGAGCTGTTGGAGGAGGGAAGGGAGAGCAACTGTTCCACTCGGCCATTGCTGCTCGCAGCTGACCCGGCACAATGCTCTCTCTCACCCGGAGTGCCGGCCCAGCTGGGAGCTGACCACGCTGCCTCCTGCCATGGCTGCTCCCACCCCAGCGTGGCTGCAGCTCCACCCAGGGCTGGGATCACGTGCCCAGCCAGCCAAGGACTCCCTGCAGCGCCCACGCCGTGTGTGCTGCTCCCTGTGCTGCTCCCTGCGCTCCTCCCGCACGGCCCCAGCACATCTGGCTGAGCCGCCGAGCTCGCTCTGGCTCCGGGCCAGACACGAGGCTGCTCCCCAAGCACAACCACCCCTCGGAGCTACAGCAGAGAGGTTACCCTTCTAGTTACTGAGGCTGAACTTGGGCAAGAGCTTATGGAAATTTACCTCTGTGTCATGAAGCAGTTATGCCAAAGTAATTCATAGCCTGGCTGCTCACTATTTTATTTGACCAGCACTTCTAAATCTAAAAATGGTTCAAGAGTAAGAAAACTCTTCCCTGGAGGATCCTGCTACTAGGAAGTTCTTTATGTAGTCCCTCCTAGTTTTGCTTAATTTTATTCTATACTTTGATACAATCTTGTTCCAAATGTTGTTTGCAGCTTTGAGGAGAATGGCACAATAAAATCTACTTCTATCCAATCACATGAAAGGACTTACTCAGAACGAAAACACTTATCTGTGCTCCTGAAGAAGGGAACACCACCAGAAAATGTACATGCCTTTGGAATACTCCTGCACATCGAGAAGCTGAGCTCCCACATAAACTAGTTCTGTTCAACCCTGTGAAGCATTACCAAAAGATTGTGTGGGACAGCAAACCATGTTCCTTAAAGTGTACAGCAGTGCTTAGGGGAAGTTTCCTCACCAGACTGATATTTCTTAAAAATGCCAGAAGCAGAATCAGGCACTGCAGTACAATCCCTGAATTTGTACAAATACAAAGAGAACAGCAGAAGAAGTGAGAACACTGGAACAAAAACCCCATAAAGTTACATGAAGTTGCATCAGCAACTGCCCTTTAGTTAATGCATTGGAACTGTGCTTGGGCATTCAAAACAGCCCAATCCAAAAAACAGGAGTTAAATTAACTAACTACACTTAAACTTTGTTCCTTTACGGAAAACAGCCACAGCTTGCTGACACCAGTGTTCCTCAACCTTCCTCTGCTCAGGTTATGGCATTTTTTGAATAAAGCTAGTTGAACACCAAAAATGTGCAGGAAATACATGAATTAATGTTACAGAGGCCAGGAGGCCTTGAGAAGCACTACCACGCACATGTATTACATGGCATAGATATTTATATGAGCCCAAAGAAAAATCAGTGTTTCTTTCTTAAAAACAAAGCTCGTTTCAAGCTTTACTGCACATTGCACTATGCAGAATACCACAGCTAGTTTTTTAAGAGACCTAGAACTCCCTTACAGGACAGAATACAGTGTAACATAACTGAATGCCACTGCCACAAAATTTCACTTACACTGGTAACGTTTACCAGACAACTGAAAACCCAGCATTACACTTTGGGTGTGTTTTTCAGCTCATTAATACTAAAAGGCAAAGTAAAGACTATAATTCATATAAACAACCCCAACAAACCAACTAAAACCCCACACGCAGATTAACCCACCTCATGACATGGACAGCTACAGTATCTCCTGCATTGTTACAGGCTATCAACCGAGCTGGTACCACATAATGCACATCCCCTTAACCTTCAAACTGTTTAAACACAAACACCGCACTTTCCACAGTAATGCAGGTAACCTTCACTTGTTCCTAGGAAAAGCTCAGGCACCATTGTCATGCTCCAGGTGACAAACATGAGACTGTGGCTGCCTGCAGCTTTCAGCAGCCTGTCCATGCCCCTCACCCCTTGCAGTGCAGTTCTGCAGGTCCAATCACGCAGCTCCACTGAGGAAAACCACTCTCCTCTGTTAGCTAAGGTGTTTCCAACCAGGCCAGCGTTAACATAAAACATTTCCCCTTACCTTTGGCCCCATGGTAACAGCTACAGCATCTGCTAAAAGATCTACTCCTTGTAGCATCAGAGCTCTCGCGTCTGCTCCGAACTTCACATCTTTTGCATAGGCTCGTGTGAGATGTGGGGCGAGCGCTCTGGACACTGGTCGCACCTGACGGAGTACTGTAGGTAGACGGAGCATGTCTAAAAGATTACACCAAATGCAAAGAAGAGATCAGCATTAGGATTTCGTACAGTTGTCTTTTGAGTAAAAGACGGAAAGCTCATTTGGAAGCAAAGCAAGTGACTCTGAGGAGCGCTCAGTTTTCCGCTAGCGGAGCACGAGGCCCAGGGGCCGCTGCAGTGCACAGGGCCGCGATCCCGCCCTGCAGAGCTGCGATCCCGCTGCGGAGCTGCCCCGAGCGGGCCCTGGTCCCTCCGCGCCGCTCCCGCCGGGCCTGCGGGGCCGGGCCCAGCCAGAGCATTGCGGGGCCCCGCGGCAGCGAGCGCTCAGCGCGGGGCGAGGCTGCGGGGCCGTGCCGCGGGTGGCCAAGGGCAAAGCGGTGAGGGCCGTGCCGCGGGTGGCCAAGGGCAGAGCGGTGAGGGCCGGTCGGAGGGGCCACATGGCGGCTGCCGCNGGGCGCGGCCCCCCTGCCGCACTGGGCTCTCACCTGCGGCGGCGCGGGAGCAGCTCCGCGGCTGTGCGGGCTCGGGCGCGGGGCTCGTCTGGCGCCAGCATGGCCGCCGCGCCCGCCCACAGCCCACCCGCAGCGCTGCGGCGCCGACCACGGCTGCGCATGCGTTTCCGGCTGCAGCATGAAGTACTCATGT